>JAXIVJ010001825.1:122500-125582 GCA_036785665.1 Chirona hameri
CGGCGTTTGGTTCCCCTCAACACGATCTACCTGTCTAAATAATAATAAAAAATACAATATAAATAAACACAATTATTACGAATCGATAGAGATTGAATTGGAAATTGATATATGACAGTGGCGTTTGAAAATTCAAAAATCATAGGCGTGTGCAGGTCACTCAATATGGGGGTGAAGTAAATGCGTAATACATTTTTTTTAATATTTTTTTTTTATAAAATAAATGAAATGGTATGTGATTGTGACATTAGACAAAACAGATAAAAATCATATTTTTTTTTGCCATATGCGGTACCAGGTTAGTGAAAAGGGGGTAAAATTGGAAAAAATATTAACCGCAGACAAGTTGCTACCCAGCGATATAAATATGTTACTGATCGTAGATAGTTCCTTTTTGCATGTTTTACTTCATCATAGGCGTATCCAGGATCCAAACTGGGGTGGCTCAATACCTTTTGATAAGTATATTATCCGCTATTATGATACTAACTAGTCAACAGTGACTATTTCACTTACAACTTCAATTAACATTGCTTACCCCCCTTTTACCCTACCTGGACTCGCCTATTATCTTATTATCGTTCGTAGAGTAGCCTGTGGTGCGTGTTTCATCCGAAAACTACAGTATGTTATGTCATTGTACGCCCATGCCTCTTAGTTTCCTTGCAATAATATGACCCCCTTTTTTCCATTCCTGAGCGCGCCTCTGCAAAAAATGACTATATTCCCTTTCCTGGCCTCATATGTGCATATATAATTATAAGCTAACCGTCTATTGCGACGTTATCGCTGGCATATTGTCATCACCAAGACAATCACCCCCCTTTTCATGTGCCTGAACACGCCCCTGAAACTCTATATGTAATAAATTATGCAAATAATGGAAGCAGAAGCTATCTTTTACATCTTGATAACTATAAATTCCCCTTACATTGCTCTATTTGTTTCCCGCCAAGCATTGAATACTTCCTGGAACCCCCCCCCCCCCCTTTCAAGCCCCTGAAACCGCCTCTGCCATGCAATTTTAATGATATTTCATTAACATCAACTAATTTGCACTTGTTGCAATCACCGTGAACCGATGTAACTCCTTCATACTTGAGGCAGTTACGAAGAAACCGTGAAGATCGCATTTTCGTTTTATCGCCAAATATCGCCTCCGAACCCACCCAAAACTGTACCCTGGAACCGCTTCTGTTCAGGTTAAGAACTCAAAATTTTGACTCAAATGCGGTATTCAATTCTATGAAAAGTCCGAAAATTGCATGGGCCTGCTCCCAGCCGTTCTGGAGATATCTGCGAAAACCATGAGGGGGGGGGGGGGCGGAATCCGCCCCCCTGTTACAACTAGGGTTAAGAGGCCCTTTAGGGCCACCAGGACCCTCTCTGAAAGACCAGAGGGCCCTTTGGACGGTCAAAAGAGCCCTGTGCATGTCAGAGGGGCTCCTGACCATGCAGAAAGGGCCCCCGAGCTGGGCAGAGGGCCCCCTGAACACGTCGAATGGGCCCCTAGCCTGCATAGAGGGGCCCCTGGGCAGGTCGAGAGACCCCTGAATATGTCGGCAGGGCGACACAGCGGTCACGCAGTCCCTTGCCAGGTGTTAAGGGCCTCTGAGCAGGTTGGGGGTCCCTGAACAGACCAGCGGGCCCATGGGAAGTCACAAGGGCCCCTGTGCAGGTCAGAGGGGCTCCTGACCGGACAGAAAGGGCCTCTACGTGGGTGAGAAGGGCCCCTGAACATGCCGAATGGGTCCCTAGTCAGCACGGAGGGACCCCAAGGCAGGTCGGAGGGTCCTCGAAGCATGTCGCAAGGCGACAAAGCAACCAGCGCAGTCCCTTTCCAGGTCGGAAGGGCCCCTTAGAAGGCTGGAGGGCTCCTGGAGAGACCAGAGGGCTCCTGGAAAGTTAAAAGGGCCCCTGTGCAGATCAAAGGGGCCCCGACCAGATCGAAAGGACCTCTGGGCTGGCAAGAAGGGCCCCGGAACGTGCTGCATTGTCCCCTAGTCAGCACGGAGGGGCCCCAAGGCAGGTCGGAGGGCCCCTTGAACATGTTGGCAGGGCGACAAAGCAGCCACCGCAATTAGACCAGAAGAGTCGCTGGGTAGATTGGAGTGGCGCCTGGGTAAGTCAGAGGGGTCCCTGGCTAGACCGAAAGGGTCCCTGGGCCGGTCGGAAGGACCTCTGGACAGGCCGAATGGCCCCTTGACACACAAGAGGGGCTTCTTGGAAGGTCAGAGGAGTCCCTGGTCAGACCAGAAGGACCAACAGCATGTAGAGATACCTGATGAAGATTAAATACAAAGAGGACTTACTCCACAATAAAAAATATTAAAAGCGGAGCTTTCGGGTATATTGTAACACCCTTTGTCAGGGTGTTACAATATACCCGAAAGCTCCGATTTTAATTTGTCTTGTAGAGTAAGCCCTCTTTGTATTATATATATATATATATATATATATATATATATATATATATATATATATATATATATATATATATATATATATATATATATATATATATATATATATATATATATATATATATATATATATATATATAGATATATATATATATATATATAGATATATATATATATATATATATATATATATATATATATATATATATATATATATATATATATATATATATATATATATATATATATATATATATATATATATATATATATATATATATATATATATATATATATATATATATATATATATATATATATATATATATATATATATATATATATATATATATATATATATATATATATATATATATATATATATATATATATATATATATATATATATATATATATATATATATATATATATATATATATATATATATATATATATATATATATATATATATATATATATATATATATATATATATATATATATATATATATATATATATATATATATATATATATATATATATATATATATATATATATATATATATATATATATATATATATATATATATATATATATATATATATATATATATATATATATATATATATATATATATATATATATATATATATAT
>JAXIVJ010001826.1:0-125574 GCA_036785665.1 Chirona hameri
AAGAATGCAGTTGTCCAGGGAATACAACTCAACAAATTTTGCGCCGCTCCGCGGCGCAATTTAACTACAAATTCAATTAGATGCGGGTTAGAAAAACGGCCCGCTTCTCGGCGCATTTGTGTTATGTTGCTACTTTCCTATATAATTGGGCAAAATAGTTAACTTTAGCACTTTTTTACCGCAATTTTACACGCACAATATAGCATTTTTAGAGATCCGCACCATACGCAATGCGACGCATTGATGAGAAAGCATATCCAGAGCATACGACTCAAGAAATTTGCGCCGCTCCGCGGCCAAATTTATTTAAGAGTTCCAGGTCTTAATCTGAAAAATATTCCAAGTTGATATAGCTGATACCAAATTGGTGTCGCTGGTTCCAAACTTGATATGGCAGTTTGCTAACTCCAGCTCCTAAAAGTGGTATGGCCCATGCCATACTTGTCATACTGTATTTTCCATCCTTATAACGTGACTTTTCATCCGTTTTGTTTGGCCCTTTCAACGCTTGGGAAGTGGGCCCTTTCAACGCTCGGGAAGGGGCCCTTTCGAGGCGCCGCCCCCCCCCCCCCCTGGACGAAATACTGGCTACGTACCTGCCTGGCCCCTACCAAGGAAGCTGTCAGAGCGGGCCATACCGAGGAAGCTGTCGGGCGGGCCCCTGCTAGAGCGGACCCCTACCGAAGAAGTTTTCCAAGCGGGCCCCTACCGAAGTAGCAAACAGCTTTCAGAGGGGTCCCCTCCAGATATTGTCAGCTGTCCCCTCTGCCCCCCCCCCCCTCCCCTGGTTGCGCCACTGCCGTGTAGATCACCTGAACAGTCTGTGTATGAGTTTCTCCTCTGTGGAGGATGTCTGGTGTAGTCTGGCTCACCTGAAGAGTCTATGTATGAGTTTCTCCTCTGCGGAGGATGTCTGGTGTGGTCCGGCTCACTTTGAACAGTCTGTGTATGAGTTTCTCCTCTGCGGAGGATGTCTGGTGTCGTCCGGCTCACTTTGAACAGTCTGTGTATGAGTTTCTCCTCTGCGGAGGATGTCTGGTGTGGTCCGGCTCACCTGAACAGTCTGTGTATGAGTTTCTCCTCTGCGGAGGATGTCTGGTGTGGTCCGGCTCACCTGAACCGTCTATGTATGAGTTTCTCCTCTGCGGAGGATGTCTGGTGTGGTCCGGCTCACCTGAACAGTCTGTGTATGAGTTTCTCCTCTGCGGAGGATGCCTGGTGTCGTCCGGCTCACTTTGAACAGTCTGTGTATGAGTTTCTCCTCTGCGGAGGATGTCTGGTGTGGTCCGGCTCACCTGAACAGTCTATGTATGAGTTTCTCCTCTGCGGAGGATGTCTGGTGTGGTCCGGCTCACCTGAACAGTATGTGTATGAGCTTCTCCTCTGCGGAGGATGTCTGGTGTGGTCCGGCTCACCTGAACAGTCTGTGTATGAGTTTCTCCTCTGCGGAAGATGTCTGGTGTGGTCCGGCTCACCTGAACAGTCTGTGTATGAGTTTCTCCTCTGCGGAGGATGTCTGGTGTGGTCCGGCTCACCTGAACAGTCTGTGTATGAGTTTCTCCTCTGCGGAGGATGTCTGGTGTCGTCCGGGTCACCTGAACAGTCTGTGTATGAGTTTCTCCTCTGCGGAGGATGTCTGGTGTGGTCCGGCTCACCTGAACAGTCTGTGTATGAGTTTCTCCTCTGCGGAGGATGTCTGGTGTGGTCCGGCTCACCTGAACAGTCTGTGTATGAGTTTCTCCTCTGCGGAGGGTGTCTGGTGTGGTCAGGCTCACCTGAACAGTCTGTGTATGAGTTTCTCCTCTGCGGGGGATGTCTGGTGTGGTCCGGCTCACCTGAACAGTCTGTGTATGAGTTTCTCCTCTGCGGAGGATGTCTGGTGTGGTCTGGCTCACCTGAACAGTCTGTGTATGAGTTTCTCCTCTGCGGAGGATGTGGTCCGGCTCACCCGAACAGTCTGTGTATGAGTTTCTCCTCTGCGGAGGATGTCTGGTGTGGTCCGGCTCACCTGAACAGTCTGTGTAGGAGTTTCTCCTCTGCGGAGGATGTCTGGTGTGGTCCGGCTCACCTGAACAGTCTGTGTATGAGTTTCTTCTCTGCGGAGGATGTCTGGTGTGGTCCGGCTCACCTGAACAGTCTGTGGATGAGTTTCTCCTCTGCGGAGGATGTCTGGTGTGGTCCGGCTCACCTGAACAGTCTGTGTATGAGTTTCTCCTCTGCGGAGGATGTCTGGTGTGGTCCAGCTCACCTGAACAGTCTGTGTATGAGTTTCTCCTCTGCGGAGGATGTCTGGTGTGGTCCGGCTCACCTGAACAGTCTGTGTATGAGTTTCTCCTCTGCGGAGGATGTCTGGTGTGATCCGGCTCACCTGAACAGTCTGTGTATGAGTTTCTCCTCTGCGGAGGATGTCTGGTGTGGTCCGGCTCACCTGAACAGTCTGTGTATGAGTTTCTCCTCTGCGGAGGATGTCTGGTGTGGTCCGGCTCACTTGAACAGTCTGTGTATGAGTTTCTCCTCTGCGGAGGATATCTGGTGTGGTCCGGCTCACCTGAACAGTCTGTGTATGAGTTTCTCCTCTGCGGAGGATGTCTGGTGTGGTCCGGCTCACCTGAACAGTCTGTGTATGAGTTTCTCCTCTGCGGAGGATGTCTGGTGTGGTCCGGCTCACCTGAACAGTCTGTGTATGAGTTTCTCCTCTGCGGAGGATGTCTGGTGTGGTCCGGCTCACCTGAACAGTCTGTGTAGGAGTTTCTCCTCTGCGGAGGATGTCTGGTGTGGTCCGGCTCACTTGAACAGTCTGTGTATGAGTTTCTCCTCTGCGGAGGATGTCTGGTGTGGTCCGGCTCACTTGAACAGTCTGTGTATGAGTTTCTCCTCTGCGGAGGATATCTGGTGTGGTCCGGCTCACCTGAACAGTCTGTGTATGAGTTTCTCCTCTGCGGAGGATGTCTGGTGTGGTCCGGCTCACCTGAACAGTCTGTGTATGAGTTTCTCCTCTGCGGAGGATGTCTGGTGTGGTCCGGCTCACCTGAACAGTCTGTGTATGAGTTTCTCCTCTGCGGAGGATGTCTGGTGTGGTCCGGCTCACCTGAACAGTCTGTGTAGGAGTTTCTCCTCTGCGGAGGATGTCTGGTGTGGTCCGGCTCACTTGAACAGTCTGTGTATGAGCTTCTCCTCTGCGGAGGATGCCTGGTGTCGTCCGGCTCACTTTGAACAGGCTGTGTATGAGTTTCTCCTCTGCGGAGGATGTCTGGTGTGGTCCGGCTCACCTGAACAGTCTGTGTATGAGTTTCTCCTCTGCGGAGGATGTGGTCCGGCTCACCTGAACAGTCTGTGTATGAGTTTCTCCTCTGCGGAGGATGTCTGGTGTGGTCCGGCTCACCTGGACAGTCTGTGTATGAGTTTCTCCTCTGCGGAGGATGTCTGGTGTGATCCGGCTCACCTGAACAGTCTGTGTAGGAGTTGCTCCTCTGCGGAGGATGTCTGGTGTGGTCCGGCTCACCCGAACAGTCTGTGTATGAGTTTCTCCTCTGCGGAGGATGTCTGGTGTGGTCCGGCTCACCTGAACAGTCTGTGTATGAGTTTCTCCTCTGCGGAGGATGTCTGGTGTGGTCCGGCTCACCTGAGCAGTCTGTGTATGAGTTTCTCCTCTGCGGAGGATGTCTGGTGTAGTCTGGCTCACCTGAACAGTCTATGTATGAGTTTCTCCTCTGCGGAGGATGTCTGGGGTGGTCCGGCTCACCTTTACAGTCTGTGTATGAGTTTCTCCTCTGCGGAGGATGTCTGGTGTGGTCCGGCTCACCTGAACAGTCTGTGTATGAGTTTCTCCTCTGCGGAGGATATCTGGTGTGGTCCGGCTCACCTGAACAGTCTGTGTATGAGTTTCTCCTCTGCGGAGGATGTCTGGTGTGGTCCGGCTCACCTGAACAGTCTGTGTATGTGTTTCTCCTCTGCGGAGGATGTCTGGTGTGGTCCGGCTCACCTGAACAGTCTGTGTATGGGTTTCTCCTCTGCGGAGGATGTCTGGTGTGGTCCGGCTCACCTGAACAGTCTGTGTATGAGTTTCTCCTCTGCGGAGGTTGTCTGGGGTGGTCCGGCTCACCTGAACAGTCTGTGTATGAGTTTCTCCTCTGCGGAGGATGTGGTCCGGCTCACCTGAACAGTCTGTGTATGAGTTTCTCCTCTGCGGAGGATGTCTGGTGTGGTCCGGCTCACCTGAACAGTCTGTGTAGGAGTTTCTCCTCTGCGGAGGATGTCTGGTGTGGTCCGGCTCACTTGAACAGTCTGTGTATGAGCTTCTCCTCTGCGGAGGATGTCTGGTGTGGTCCGGCTCGCCTGAACAGTCAGTGTATGAGTTTCTCCTCTGCGGAGGATGTCTGGTGTGGTCCGGCTCACCTGAACAGTCTGTGTATGAGTTTCTCCTCTGCGGAGGATGTCTGGTGTGGTCCGGCTCACCTGAACAGTCTTTGTATGAGTTTCTCCTCTGCGGAGGATGTCTGGTGTGGTCCGGCTCACCTGAACAGTCTGTGTATGAGTTTCTCCTCTGCGGAGGATGTGGTCCGGCTCACCTGAACAGTCTGTGTATGAGTTTCTCCTCTGCGGAGGATGTCTGGTGTGGTCCGGCTCACCTGAACAGTCTGTGTAGGGGTTTCTCCTCTGCGGAGGATGTCTGGTGTGGTCCGGCTCACTTGAACAGTCTGTGTATGAGCTTCTCCTCTGCGGAGGATGTCTGGTGTGGTCCGGCTCGCCTGAACAGTCAGTGTATGAGTTTCTCCTCTGCGGAGGATGTCTGGTGTGGTCCGGCTCACCTGCATAGTCTGTGTATGAGTTTCTCCTCTGCGGAGGATGTCTGGTGTGGTCCGGTTCACCTGAACAGTCTGTGTATGAGTTTCTCCTCTGCGGAAGATGTCTGGTGTGGTCCGGCTCACCTGAACAGTCTGTGTATGAGTTTCTCCTCTGCGGAGGATGTCTGGTGTGGTCCGGCTCACCTGAACAGTCTGTGTATGAGTTTCTCCTCTGCGGAGGATGTGGTCCGGCTCACCTGAACAGTCTGTGTATGAGTTTCTCCTCTGCGGAGGATGTCTGGTGTGGTCCGGCTCACCTGAACAGTCTGTGTAGGAGTTTCTCCTCTGCGGAGGATGTCTGGTGTGGTCCGGCTCACTTGAACAGTCTGTGTATAAGCTTCTCCTCTGCGGAGGATGTCTGGTGTGGTCGGGCTCGCCTGAACAGTCAGTGTATGAGTTTCTCCTCTGCGGAGGATGTCTGGTGTGGTCCGGCTCACCTGAACAGTCTGTGTATGAGTTTCTCCTCTGCGGAGGATGTCTGGTGTGGTCCGGCTCACCTGAACAGTCTGTGTATGAGTTTCTCCTTTGCGGAGGATGTCTGGTGTGGTCCGGCTCACCTGAACAGTCTGTGTATGAGTTTCTCCTCTGCGGAGGATGTGGTCCGGCTCACCTGAACAGTCTGTGTATGAGTATCTCCTCTGCGGAGGATGTCTGGTGTGGTCCGGCTCACCTGAACAGTCTGTGTAGGAGTTTCTCCTCTGCGGAGGATGTCTGGTGTGGTCCGGCTCACTTGAACAGTCTGTGTATGAGCTTCTCCTCTGCGGAGGATGTCTGGTGTGGTCCGGCTCGCCTGAACAGTCAGTGTATGAGTTTCTCCTCTGCGGAGGATGTCTGGTGTGGTCCGGCTCACCTGAACAGTCTGTGTATGAGTTTCTCCTCTGCGGAGGATGTCAGGTGTGGTCCGGCTCACCTGAACAGTCTGTGTATGAGTTTCTCCTCTGCGGAAGATGTCTGGTGTGGTCCGGCTCACCTGAACAGTCTGTGTATGAGTTTCTCCTCTGCGGAGGATGTCTGGTGTGGTCCGGCTCACCTAAACAGTCTGTGTATGAGTTTCTCCTCTGCGGAGGATGTCTGGTGTGGTCCGGCTCACCTGAACAGTCTGTGTATGAGTTTCTCCTCTGCGGAGGATGTGGTCCGGCTCACCTGAACAGTCTGTGTATGAGTTTCTCCTCTGCGGAGGATGTCTGGTGTGGTCCGGCTCACCTGAACAGTCTGTGTAGGAGTTTCTCCTCTGCGGAGGATGTCTGGTGTGGTCCGGCTCACTTGAACAGTCTGTGTATGAGCTTCTCCTCTGCGGAGGATGTCTGGTGTGGTCCGGCTCACCTGAACAGTCTGTGTATGAGTTTCTCCTCTGCGGAGGATATCTGGTGTGGTCCGGCTCACCTGAACAGTCTGTGTATGAGTTTCTCCTCTGCGGAAGATGTCTGGTGTGGTCCGGCTCACCTGAACAGTCTGTGTATGAGTTTCTCCTCTGCGGGGGATGTCTGGTGTGGTCCGGCTCACCTGAACAGTCTGTGTATGAGTTTCTCCTCTGCAGAGGATGTCTGGTGTGGTCCGGCTCACCTGAACAGTCTGTGTATGAGTTTCTCCTCTGCGGAGGATGTCTGGTGTGGCCCGGCTCACCTGAACAGTCTGTGTATGAGTTTCTCCTCTGCGGAAGATGTCTGGTGTGGTCCGGCGAACTCGGCTTCACATATCATACGCACCAGGCAGTGACCCGGATCAATGTCTGCCAACAGCTGAAACAGAGGGTTCGTAACTTGATCTGGCGCGCGCTGAAATGTCGGGCGTTCCTCTTTGTTTCATGTTCCTTGACTGTCGTTCACGCATTTAGTATGGTCAGAATCCGGCTAGACGTTCCGGGCTATTGGATTTGGACAGCGTCGCGGTAGAGATGCACAACCCTGAACCCATACACGCTGCGTACTGACATTGTGCAGCGTTGAAGAAGGCTCGGAAAGACAATCGGCTAATAAGACCATCCAGAGAGCTTATGACATCGTCCGAATCGGCCAATAAGACCATCCAGAGAGCTTATGACATCGTCTGAATCGGCCAATAAGACCATCCAGAGAGCTTATGACATCGTCCGAATCGGCCAATAAGACCATCCAGAGAGCTCATGACATCGTCCGAATCGGCCAATAAGACCATCCAGAGAGCTTATGACATCGTCCGAATCGGCCAATAAGACCATCCAGAGAGCTTATGGCATCGTCCGAATCGGCCAATAAGACCATCCAGAGAGCTTATGACATCGTCCGAATCGGCCAACAAGACCATCCAGAGAGCTTATGGCATCGTCCGAATCGGCCAATAAGACCATCCAGAGAGCTTATGACGCATGGGACGTAAGAAAGGCGCATGTCAGCGATGATTTGGTTGAGGACCATTGGGCTACGCGACGGCGAGACGTTCAAATACGGACCTCTCCTAGCATGTGTTCTCCAATGGCGCCCCCACTTTCCGAGGCTTGGGGACGTAAGTAAGCATTATGAAGTCTATTCCTGCCATGCAACGTCCATAGGCCGAATGTTAGAATCCGAAAATGTTGGGAAAACGCGCCCCCTGCTTTTAACGCCCATGATGATCCCTTATGAATACTGTGTAGAGAAGAGCTTCAGTCTCACATAGCTCCTCCCCTCTCCCTCAGGAAACCTTGACAATCATATCAAGTGTCGGGGGCATCTATACACCTCCCTGACGCCGCCCCTGCTCGTGACACTGACCTGCCTCAGGGTATCGGGGTCAGGGTCGGTGACGGCGCGGCGCCAGCGGCGGCCCGGGCCGGGCCAGCCCCGGCGATGGCTGAGAGCCTGGGGGTGCTGGTACCCCCGCGACCCATACCGCCGGCGCTTCCTGCTCTTGGTCCGGTCGATGGCGGCGGCGACGTCCTTGAGGTTGACGGGCAGGTAGCCGAGAGTGCCGGCCACCACCAGACCCAACATCGCCAGCGTGGCCGTGTAGGAGTTAGGCTGCGGCAAATGGGGGGGGGGGGGGGGGGAGCTGTGTTATTCACAGGCTAAGTCAGGAATACACGTATATTTAGGTATTTATCAGGGCGTTTCTTCAAGTGGCTACTACGGTCCACTCAAAACATGAATCACAAACATGAATCACACCAGCACGATAAAAGTACAAATGGTCGTACTCCTCGATATGTTCAGTTCGGAAGCAGCTGTAAGAGCTGCGATCGATGTAACGTATACATATGCGATGTAATGTATACTAATATGTGTGAATAAACATATGTAATTAATGGCTAAGTCATGTTAATAGATAATGATGTTGTTATTAAACATTAGTTACGTTATTAAATGCTGAGGTTTCACTTAGTTACGTTATTAAATGCTGAGGTTTCACCGTAACGTCGTGAAGCAAAACATGAAATATGATCATATTCAGCCCACTTTCTGCTTACGAAATTTAACTGGTGTTTTAAACAGCAGCTGGAGTATCTACATGGAATTTAATTAAATGCAATAGAATATCCCTCGCCCTGGTGGGTGGTTATTTTGCCCCCTCCCCCCGCTGACGTTTTTCGGAAATAATGGGAAAAGGTCCAGGCGCAGCGCCGTCAAATTTGTCACAGCTATTCGCGCATCCATTACCACGCCCTCCCCCCCCCCAGTCAATGGTGTTCTGCTGAGACCCCAGTCAATGCCGGGTTAAATGGCTAAGAATAAAACTTAAAAAAGGCTTAGAACTATATATCATGAGAAACAGGTAGCGACATCTGACGGAGGATTTTGCAACACAATTACATGATAAGGTGAACTTGTAATGGGTAAGTTATTAAACACCGCGCCACAAACGTAGCACTGTAGACAGCTGATAGCAATCCTAACCAGAGGAGGTTCTCCCATGTAGGCAAGGTAGGCAATGCCTACCCAGTTCGTTAGCCTTCTTCCGATACCGATATTTATCTTTCCTTCTTTTCATTTCATTTTATCTTTTTGATTAATATGGTTTTCTGCAATCGGAATGGGCCTACCTAGGATCAAATTTGCAAATTTTCCAAGACAATTTCCTTCGAAACCATTCATTAAACGCAAATGTAAGGAAACCCTTGCCTAAGCTTGCTTACCTCGTCCTACTAGATTATCGACCAGCCTGTGTGAGAAAATTTACTAAGCGATCATGTCCTTAGAAATACTGATCGTCAAAGCCACTTCAGATGTATTATTCACTTAATCATCATAGTCATCACGCCAGTATGTATGTACATTTACATTTTATTTTGTAATTAGCAGTTGCGTTTCAGCTCTTGATTGCCAATAACAATAAATTACAATTAAAAAAAAAATCTGACGAAAAAAAACAGATCCGGACGATAGATTCAACAGTGGGGTCACTGAACCAAAAATGCACCTTGGTCTTCAATAATGGCCTATATATAATAACATGATCCAGAAGGGATTGGGCTGATATCATTCGTATCCCCAGAATAGGAAGCATTTGAATATTTCCCCATTGACTTATAATGGGAGGTCACGAAATTGACCCGACCTTAGGTCACCGATATACAAAGTCCGAGATAGAAAAAATATAGGTACTATTATTCTTATGAAATCCTGTAAGTATGAAATCGATCGGCCAAGAACTGGCTGTGGTACGACCGCACACTTTTTTGGAGGTGGGGTCACGTGACCTGGCCTAGTGAGCTGACCTAGATTGTCTGTCTAAGATTACGTATGTAGAATCGGCTATGCGCAGTGGCTACTACGGTCCAGTCAAAACATGAATCACAAACATGAATCGTTATCGAGCAGTAGCCTATTTCACAACGCAAAAAAAGTTTGTAATTACAAAGAATTTCTTTGTAATTACAAATATTTTTTGCACATGTTTGTAGTTTGGATTTCACAAAACCCCAGGGCAGTAAATCTCAATTTACTATTTACAAACTACTTTACAAAGATATTGTTTGTAAAAATGTTTGCAATTGCACATGTTCTATTTCTCAAAGGTTGACGGAAGTGAGGAAATGTTTGCAATTACAAACTTGTAATTCCAGTGGGTCAGGGGTTCTGAATTTCAGAAACTGCATTGACAGTTGACATTGTTTGACTGTTCAGGTTATTTTCTTGGTGAGGTTGTTACGTTGCCGAGGTTTTTAGGGTAATGGTATAGTTATATATAGGTATAGCTGCCCAAAACAAGTTATTTCTCCGAGAGATTCGAACAGGGATCTCCAGCTTTGAAGTACCAGTGCACCTTACCGATTGCGCTGTGAGGGGCGCCTCCGCGCGGAGAAACCGCATGGCGATAGAATTGCAGCGGTCAACGATGTCTTGTGCAATGTACAGTGAACCTTCACCCTTTACGAAGTAAGAAATCGGCTAGGTTAGGTGAAAAATGGTCGAGAAATTCAACGATCTTTCTTTTAAGAGTAGTTCTGTTGTTATATACCTGGTGAATGGTCAAATTCTGTTTACTCTAACTGCTTACCAAGATGTATTTTTACGATCAGAGTTTGCATTCCGATGAAATGTTAATTAAAAGACTATTCTCCCTATAACTAATTTTATATTGAATAAAAAAATAAACCACAATGTAAATATTTGTTAAATTAATTTGTTAACAATCAAATTATTTGTCATTAGCATCAAGTTTAATACAAACGTTCTTGATTTCAAGGTTTCTGCTGTACTAACATTTGTGTTTACAATTTTCTTTACAATCGGTAATTCAGAGGTGGCGAATGTTTGTGAAATGTCTTTTTGTGAGGTTTGCAATATTTTCTTGCGTTTGTAATTGCAAACATGTGTAATTACTAACTTCTTTGTGAAATAGGCCTCTGGTTGCGATTCTTTTTGGACAACTTTTCCCGTGTAGGAAATTACCTAAGGGTCATATAATTTACGTCACCGATAGAGAACTGGTAAAGCGGTTAGTACTCAGTCATAGTTGGAGAAACGTCGTTGATATTGATTTCGTAATAGGATAGCTAGAAGGACACTACCATTCCCCCAGCAACTAGACGAGTCTGAATGAGGATCGACCGTTCTAAGTATCGAGTAACGTGTGGCGGTAGATAACAGTAAATACAGGCTCCAGCAGAGAGAAGTAAGATAAATTTACTAAGGCTGATATTACCTATTGGTCCAGCATCGCTTCCTACCGACGATTGTTTAAGGACGGTGTATGAGAAATGCGATAAATTAGCTGTCACTGCGACCACGTTTCTGTCGCTGATAAACTCGTGCCGCTGATCCGGAGTGTTTAACGTTAAATCCCTGTCTATATTACCTTATTTGGAAGAATCGATCAAACCATAACTAGTTCAGCCCGTAAAAGGTTCTAAGGGCGCAGCAACCTGCAACAGACGTATACTTGCGATTCAGTGGATGATAAGTATAACAGTCAAATTAACTTCCGTAATATTGTGCGTCTCCTAACCGTCTGGTAAAAATATACCTTCTTAAGCCAAAGGGTCATATAATTTACGTCACCGATAGAGAACTGGTAAAGCGGTTAGTGCTCAGTCATAGTTGGAGAACCGTCGTTGATATTGATTTCGTAATAGGATAGCTAGAAGGACACTACCATTCCCCCAGCAACTAGACGAGTCTGAATGAGGATCGACCGTTCAAGTATCGAGTAACGTGTGGCGGCAGATAGCAGTAAATGCAGGCTTCAGCAGAGAGAAGTAAGATAAATTTACTATGGATGATAATACTCACAGTCAGGGCCGGACAGGGATTAAATAAGGATTGGAGCTTTTAGAAGAGGCATGACAGCTTTTGTGCCCGATCCTTGTATCGAAAATCAGTCAGCGCGGCGAAACATGTGACGAAGGTGCTCTTGGAAAATTATGCCCAGACCGAGTGATATCGGCTGGCCGCATATCGCAGGGAGGTTACAAGTAGTTAAGTCCGAGACTGCGGGTGCCAAATGCCCAGAGGATGATAGGTTGGCGCAGAGACAGGAGGGCGAGGGAGGAAGGATGAGAGGGAGGATGAGGCTAGACGTGCCTCAGAAGTCACTCACGGATAAACGGGAAGATCTCCTAAAGAGATCCCCGGGCACCCGCAGTCGGTATATAGGCAAGGACATCCGCAAACCCCGTCATTGGTGCTGGCCGATGTTAATTGTTAAAGATTTGGTCCGGCGGAGCCCCGATATGGCCGGGACAGAGAAGGCAGGTCCGGCGGAGCCCCGATAGGGCCGGGACAGGAGGCGCAGGTCCGAAGGAGCCCCGATAGGGCCGGGACAGGAGGCGCAGGTCCGGCGAAGCCCCGATAGGGCCGGGACAGAGGGTGCAGGTCCGGCGGAGCCCCGATAGGGCCGGGACAGAGGGCGCAGGTCCGGCGGAGCCCCGATAGGGCCGGGACAGGGGGCGCAGGTCCGGTGGAGCCCGATAGGGCCGGGACAGGAGGCGCAGGTCCGGCGAAGCCCCGATAGGGCCGGGACAGGAGGCGCAGGTCCGGCGGAGCCCCGATAGGGCCGGGACAGGGGGCGCAGGTCCGGTGGAGCCCGATAGGGCCGGGACAGGAGGCGCAGGTCCGGTGGAGCCCGATAGGGCCGGGACAGGAGGCGCAGGTCCGGCGGAGCCCCGATAGGGCCGGGACAGGAGGCGCAGGTCCGGTGGAGCCCGATAGGGCCGGGACAGGAGGCGCAGGTCCGGCGGAGCCCCGATAGGGCCGGGATAGAGGGCGCAGGTCCGGCGGAGCCCCGATAGGGCCGGGACAGAGGGCGCAGGCCCGGCGGAGCCCCGATATGGCGGGACAGAGAAGGCAGGCCCGGCGGAGCCCCGATATGGCGGGACAGAGAAGGCAGGTCCGGCGGAGCCCCGGTAGGGCCGGGACAGAGGGTGCAGGTCCGGCGGAGCCCCGATAGGGCCGGGACAGTAGGTATAGGGGCCTCTCCCGGACAGAGATGATAAGACGGGTGGTAAAGCCTAGTCGGTGTCACATAAGTCCTATGGATAAACTAGCTCCCTTGTAAAGTAGGAGCCGAACTGTTTGCGTTACAAACATATATTCTGGGTGTTCCACGCAGCAATGCGGTCGTTCAGCGGAGTGCTAAGAAGATTTATTGATGAGGACATTTATCCTACCTGGGAGTCACTCATCCAGCTGGCATCCGGCACTACTGGGAGGGATTTTTTTGGGGCGAACAAATCATTATGGGGCGAATGAAAGCGGAATGTTCGTAGCTGAGAGAGAAGCGGTGAGCATGAATGACGGAAGGATAAATCTTAGGTTAAGGCCCAGTAGGAGAGGTTCGAACTCAGCCAGGACAGCCGGACGGATCATTACTCGAAGGTAAGTAAAATTTAGCAACGCTGGCATACGACAAGTGGGCGATTAGGTTTTGGGAGTTAAGCAGGTGTTAAAGGGGGAGGGAGAATGGAACGGATGACCCAACTTACGAATCGACTTACGATTTTAAAGAAAGATCTGAATCACGAAGGTTGGAAATGGTCACCAGGGCGTCACACCCGACGCTATTCCTACACCCCCCCCCCCCCCCCCCCACCCTTTGTATCGTCCTCACCCTCATGGGCGAGACCTTGCCTCCCATCCTCGAGCAGTGAAGTGACATGTGGTGTAACCAGCCTATATGATGAACGAGAGTAATCAGACTCTCAAAATGTAAAAGCATCACCATCAGATGTTTTGTACGCGGAAGGGGATCTTGCTACTCTAACTACATCTCTACATCTGTTTCTACATCTCTACACAAGGGCGGATCCAGCCGGCCGTTTTTTTGTGGGGGGGGGGGGGGGGGGGGCAAACCGTTTTTTTAGCGGACCTTACCTACCCCCAATTTCGAATTTCTTCCCGGATTTGGGCCACTTTATTTTGCAACCACACGATTTCGATTTTTTCCCCCATTTTTTTTAGGTTTTCGACCTTTTGGGATATCGAAAAAGGAAAGATGTCAGCTTGCAGTTTGTATTGTTCCGACATTGCCTTACACTGATAAAAACTATGTCAATTGTCAGCTGTACCCAGGGGCGTCGCCGATAATTTTTGAGTGGGGGGGTCGGCTGAAATGACGACAAAAAAATGTACCCCAATTTGTTATGCGTGTATTTAAGCCTTTGCAACATTTCTAATGTGGATTTGCATGTTATAGTAGGTACTTGTTATTTAGCGCCGCGAAGCGGCGCGATTTCTTTTTTGCTCGGGTTTGCCTGATAAAACCCAGAAACATAGGCATTTTTAGCTTCTTAGCCTTGTAGAGGATAATAAGCTAAAAATGTTATTCATTCAATTCAGCGTTACGACGAAACGAAGACGATGACGATGGCTTCGTAATGACGATGGCCACTGATGTGACGCCGCGAAGCGGCGTGAACATTTTTATTTTAGGTCGTGGAAAACGCATTTTTAATATTGGAACCAGACCGTGAGTGGAGCCAAGCCTCAGGTAACCCCTTTTCCTGGTTGCACATCTCGGTATGATGCAAAATGTTGAAATGAAGGTAGTTTTTCATATACATTAGCCTCGGATAGTAAATCACGATGGCCGGTGGCAGTCTGCGCTCAATAGTACATATGATAATAATAACTGTAGTCTGTATACATACCTATGTACCGAACTGTAACAAACAACTGGTAACGGTGCAAATGGTTTCAAAGTAGCAAGAGGCAGACCGACATTTCCGCGCATAAATGGTCCCTGTGGATCTGGAGGAGCCTGGGGGAGATGGCTTGGGGAGATAGTCCTGGCCTGGTCCCCACTATTAGCTCTTCGGGCCAACAAGTTGGGCACCGCTGGAACAACTTCCGGTTGCCGAAGTCCGCGTCTTTGCGTTCGCGTCGCCTTTTTCGGAACTCGGCAGACAAGCTAAACATGTAGCCCGCTTTAAAGATAATATTTTATGAAGAGAGTTGGCCCTGGGGCCAGCAATTACCGCCAAGGAGAGCCTCTGCAAGACACTTAATGGAATTAATTTTCCAAATTTGTATATGCAATTGCGAAACTTGTGTCATGCCGCGAAGCGGCGCGAAATTTTTCAGTTTTTGACTGAGGCTAGCTTGATTTTGACTGCTGCAATTTTGGGATGCCCAGTACCGTTCTAAAAACGCAAATATAACATGCATTAAATTTCACGTCTTGGGGGTGGCCAAAACATAGTTTGGCCCCCCCTTAAACAGGCTTGGGGGGGGGGGGGGGCGGGGGCATGGCCCCGTTCGCCCCCCCTGGATCCGCCCTTGGTCGTGGGTCTAGTTATTCCTTCGTCGACGACGAAATCATTATTTATGAACGTGTTCATTTTTTTTCTTAAAATTTCACAGAACACGGATTTTTATTGTTTTTTATATGCGTTGAGGCTCATATTACAGTTATTTATATATATATATATATATATATATATATATATATATATATATATATATATATATATATATATATATATATATATATATATATATATATATATATATATATATATATATATATATATATATATATATATATATATATATATATATATATATATATATATATATATATATATATATATATATATATATATATATATATATATATATATATATATATATATATATATATATATATATATATATATATATATATATATATATATATATATATATATATATATATATATATATATATATATATATTTTTTTTGGGGGGGGGGCAAAAGACATCTTGCCCCCCCCCCCCCCTTCCAGGCTTTTTTTTTGGGGGGGCATGGCCGGATTGCCCCCCCCCCCCCTGGATCCGCCAGTGTCTCTACATCGGTTTCTACATCTCTCATCACTTCTAGTCAACCTGGACCTACGAGCATGTCAGGCCACTGCAGGCCGATCTGGCAATAGACACAAGGGATCTGCACTTCCCATTACAGCCGGAGGAGTGGATATTTCCTCTCTTTTCTCTCTTTCCCCTACCCTCCTTTACCCCTATCTCTTCTTCTCCCTTATTCTCCATTCGCCTCACCCTGCAATGTATCCCTCCACTGTTATCCCACTCTGCAAAGTGCCTCTCGCTCCACACGCAAGAGTGGAGCGGAACCTGGCCCAGCTCCGTGTTCCCTATCATACCCTCCCACTCTCTCTACCCCTATGACCCCCCTGTCATTTCCCAACGCTACACCATCTCGTAGATAAAACCTAACCATACCGCGTAAATAAGTTGTCCGATGTATTTACGCGGCCCTGCCCCTTGCAATTGTCAAAAATACGGAGAAAACCCGTTTCAACAACACGTACGAACGCTGAAAAAAACGTTCTAACGGAACCGTTCCAACGAAACCGTTCCAACGGGTCCAAATCTGATATTTTTCACAAAACGCTTGAAACATGTTATTTGGTTCATCCTGGCTTTAAAATAGTGAAAATAGCGTGAAACGTCACACAAAATTTGGAGTGGAACATAAACAATTGTTTCATAAACTGGATAAAATCGGATGAAATTTTAACTTCGCATAAGTACACACAATCGTATTGTCTAACGAAAGGAAATGTTTTTTTGCCTTGATGATCATTAAATAATATCTTTTTTATCTAAAGATCCGTCAGGGTTTCAATCGACCTTGCTTCTACCTCACGATTTACAAGTCTGCTAAATTATGGTCTGTTGAAGTATACGTTTTTGTGTATCAAATATAAACGTTTGGCATATTGGTTCATCCAAATTAGCATGTGTTTTCGTGAACGAATACTATTCACTTTCAAATCCATGTAAGATGAGGCCTTAAAACACAGGCGGCCAGAGCGCCCCTCAGGCGGCCAAAGAGTCCCCTCAGGCGGCCAGAGCGCCCCCTCTCAGGCAGCCAGAGCGCCCCCTCTCAGGCGGCCAGAGCGCTCCCTCTCAGGCGGACAGAGCGCCCCCTCTCAGGCGACCAGAGCGCCTCCACTTAAGCAGCCAGAGCGCCCCCTCTCAGGCGGCCAGAGCGCCCTCTCTCAGGTGGCGAGAGCGTCCCCTCGCAGGCGGCCAGAACACCCCTTCTCAGGCGCCCGGAGCGCCCCCTCTCAGGCGCCCAGAGCGCCCCCTCTCAGGCGGCCAGAGCGCCCCCGCTCAGGCGGCCAGAGCGCCCCCTCTCAGGTGTCCAGAGCGCCCCCTCTCAGGCCAGCAGCCCCTGCCAAACACAAAGCGCCCCTCGGCTGAGTTTGGGAGGGGAGGCAGCTAAAAATTTATCGTTTCGTAATAAAAAATAATAATAATAATATTAATGAATATTAAAATTATCGTTTTTCGTTATCGTCGTGTTGGGAAACCCCTATCTGCAAGTTTTCTTGACTGAAAAGACTCCCCAGCCGAATATATTTGAGTTTTTGGCGAAGGAATGCGGTGCTGGCGAAATAATGTTGCACTGGTTCTAGCCCGGGCAGAGGCTATACCATCAGCCAATCAGCTTGCAGCTGGTGCTAGCAAACGAATCGCCGGCCGCCGGTTGGCACATCTCCAATGCGAGTCTATCTTTACGCGACTACTTTCGAATCTGATTGGCTGAGTCATTTTTTACATTCGCGTGACGTCAGGACTCTGACTCAGAGAGTATGCATATAGTTTTGATAAACAATACAAATGTACGGCCTTCTGTCCTGAATCGGCGCGATATAAGGCCATTTTTGACAATATAAAAATAAATTGTATTAACAAATATAATAAAATCGTGGTGGGTAAAATTTTCCAAGGTGAACTATTTCCTTTAAAGCCAAGCATATACGCAAGTGGATTATCAATGCATACATAGTCTACATTGCGTTGCGAAACACATTGGAATATGGCCCACACAGTGCGGAATATAATTGGAATCAGCACATCTAAAAACCTCGGCAAATGTAAAATTCATGCCGGTAGACGGTGGCGTACTTAAACAAAATAAACCCGCCGAATAGCCTACGGATGAATCACCAACACAGCTGACACCAGTGTCACCTGAGTGGTGTCTCGGGTGTGACTGTCACCTGAGTGGTGTCTCGGTGTGACTGTCACCTGAGTGGTGTCTCGCGTGACTGTGTTGAGTACTCACGCCGCTCAGCTTCTGCGTCAAATCGTTGTAGGGCTCCAGGTACGCCTCGTAGTAGTTGATAAAGGGCAGGAGCGGCGCCGGCACACTGGCTCCCGTCAGAGTCAATAGTCCACTCAGAGTCAGCAGAGTCAGAGTCAGAGTCACTCCGACGGCAGACCTCATGGCGTCCGGTCAGCAGAGGTCAGTAGATATCAACAGAGGTCAGCAGATGTCAACAGAGGTCAGCAAAAGTCAGCAGAGGTCAGCAGAAATCAGCAGACTGCTTCTAACCAATGATTCTTCTCGAAATAGAATGGCTGTCCGCCTCGCCTCTTCCTCAGTGCCCACTCCAGTTGTCGTTTATTTGACAATTCGGTGAGCTAGGTCCGTTTCGACGATTTCCTCCGCTTTGATTTTCACATTAAATGTCCTGGTTGTCAGGTCATTAAATTTCAGGAGCTTCCCAGTGAGCACCTCAGTAAATAGTTTGGCTTTGTCTTCACGGTAGAGTGGACATTTTCTAAAGATGAGATATCACACGGGTCGTACCGATGTGTGTAGCGTTTTGTCAGTCAGCATCGACTGAGTTTATTGTGTCGTCCACACTCCGCATGACCTCACAGCAGTCAAAGTTCAGTCCGCGACTCAGCAGTCAACGACAGTCCGCGCTCCACAGTCAACGACAGTCCGTCCGCAGTCAATCCGCCCTGACGCAGCCAGAAGGCAGTCACAGGCTGGCACTCCGCAGTCAACGACAGTCCGTCCGTAGTCAATCCACCCTGACAGCCAGAAGGCAGTCACAGGCTGGCACTCCGCAGTCACAGTCTGGAGTCACAGGCCAGTCAGTCCGCAGTCACAGGCCAGTCGGTCCGCAGTCACAGGCCAGTCAGTCCGCAGTCACAGGCCAGTCAGTCCGCAGTCACAGGCCAGTCAGTCCGCAGTCACAGGCCAGTCAGTTCGCAGTCACAGACCAGTCAGTCCGCAGTCACAGGCCAGTCAGTCCGCAGTCGCAGGCTGTTCAGTCCGCAGTCACTGCGCTCTGTCCGCGGTCACCCGGGTCTCACGGCCTGCGAGAGCGTCACTCGGACCCGCACGTGCTGCCACCTTGCCTCGCAGCCGCCCACTGTCCGCAGGAACGCAGCGTCTCTCCGCCAGCGCCGCTCTTCGGCCGGACCATGCCCCGCGGCTATGTCACGTTACGGAATGGGGGCATGCCCTGGGGCGTTGGGGCGGGAGGTTTCTCCGCCAGGGTGGAGCAGATGGGTATCGTGGTCCATGAACAGTGGACAGTAGCTAGCGCCCCGGTCGGAGATAACTGCCCGCCCGCTCTCAGAACTATATATCTTGTTAGACCCGTGTATCGACGTATCGTTCCCGTTACTTTGTCTGCTCGTTTATTACCAGTCTGCTGGGATTGTTATTATGGTTGGTTTGGTATGGACTGACACGGTAAACGGTAAACAGTGGCAGGCACGTAGCCAAGTGGAGGGGGGGGGGGGGGTGCGGCCGCACCCCCTGGAGGCCAGGAGGGCCCTTTTCGGCGCGCGCAGCGCGCCAAAAGGGCCGACGAGACCGCGCGAAGCGCGGTATCATGGGCTTTTTACCACGCGAAGCGTGGTCTTTAGAGAGTTTAGAGCACTTCAGAGGCTCTTTAGGGCCACCGGGACCCTAACTGAAGAAGAAAAAAATATGAAGGCCCCTTGGACGTTCAAAAGAGCCCTGTGCATGTCAGAGGGACCCCTGGCCAGACCGAAAGGGCCCCTGAGTGGGTCAGAGTGGCCCCTGGCCAGACCGAAAGGGCCCCTGAGCGGGGCCGAGGGCCCCTGAACACCTCGAATGGGCCCGTAGCCAGCACAGAGGGCCCCTGGACAGGTCGAGAGGCCCCTGAGCATGTGGGCAGGGCGGCAAAGCAGCCAGCACAGTCCCTTTCCAGGTCGGAAGGGCCTTTTAGAAGGCTGGAGGGTCCCTGTACAGACCAGAGGGGTCCTGGACAGTTCAAAATGCCCCTGTGCAGATCGAAGGGGCCTCTGACCAGACCGAAAGGGCCCCTGGGCGGGTAAGAAGGGCCCCGGAACATGCCAAATTGGCCCCTAGCCAGCACGGAGGGACCCCAGGGTAGGTAAGAGGGCCCCCTGAGCATGTTGGCAGGCGACAAAGCAGCCAGCGCAGTCTGACCAGAAGAGTCGCTTGGCAGATCGGAGGGGCTCCTGGGAAAGTCAGAGGGGCCCCTGGCTAGACCGAAATGGTCCCTGGGCCGGTCGGAAGGGCCCTTGAACATGCCGGATGAGTTCCTAGCCAGACTGGAGGGGCCCCTGGGCAGGTCGGAGGGGCCCCTGAGCATGTCGGCAGGGTGACAAAGCAGCCAGCTAGACAAATCAGTCGACCCTGGCCAGGTCGGAAAGAGATCTGAACAGGCCGAATGGGCCCCTTGAGTCCATGGGCTCCGCCACCGGGGGGGGGGGGGGGGGGGGCAAAGTGTATTTATGTTATGTTTCCCCAACTTCAAAGTTGGGGGGACAAAGTGTATTTTGTCCCCCCCTAACTTTGAGCACATGTCACTGTCCTCAAATTGCAAGCACCTCAAACTTCAATACACACCTCAAGCACCTTCAACGGTAAGAATACAGTTATCGATGTGTATTTTTTTCGCGCCGCTACGCGGCGCAATTGCAATACCACTCAATTGTATACGGGTTAAAATAAAATTATAAATTCGTACCGTTTCGCGGCGAATTTATGTTTTGTTTATATGTTGCTACTTTCCTATATAATTGGGCAAAATATTTCGCTCTATCGCATTTTTTACCGCACTCTTAAACGCAAAAAAGACTGTCATAGAGTAAAAAAATGCATATCTAGGGCATAAAATTCAAAGTTTTCGCGCCGGTGCAATTCGCGCCGGGAATGTTTCACCTTTCTGGAAGTTGTCAGATATACGCCAGATGTAGTGAACAATATGAAGCTGCTGAAAACGATGGTGATATTTGTTTTCTCGAACATCTCACTTAACTTCTATAAATTAAGTTTTTAATATTTGCTTTGATGACGTCATATTGAGCTATAGACCGCCGCTGATTGGCTGACAAAGTGGGATTGGCTGAAAAAGTCGCTGTCAGCCAATCAGCGGTGGCACTAGCCTAGACCCCATTTTGAAAACTATAAATTGAATTGCTTAAAAACGGTTAAGTTTTGGGAAAAATGACCTTAGTAATTTAGACATTTAAATAACGGCCTAGATATTGGCTATCTCAGTTTAAAACTAATACAAAGGTGAAACATTCCCTTTAAAGGGATTATACGGGTTTCCGTCCTGAAAGGAAATGCACTCTTTTGCAGTTGTATGAGCTTTAAACACGTTTAAGACTTATAGCAGGAACCTCAATGCTCATTTAGTCCATTATTTCAGCAATTATCAGCGTTAAAACTTGGGCGTTTTTCGAGACTAGTGTCAGATAACGAGTACTTGATCGGCACTACTGTCCACCACTTTTATCCTAAGATCAATTTTAGAGTTTTGAATTATCTGCAAGTCCCTACACTATATCACAAAATTATTATGCAGTTCAAAACTGGCAGGACTTTGTATTACTACACACTGTTCGTTGAGGTTTTGTGTTTTTTTGTGGCTTTCTTTTCTCTGGCCTTTAGCGTTGAGAATTTGGTGGTGGCGTATTAATTTTTTGGCATGAAAATTCATGAAAAATATAGAATTTTATGGGAAAACTAGGTAACTGCTGCTGTCATTGGAACAAAACAAGTTTATTTTCTTTAAAATATTTCTTATTTTACCGGAAATATGCCATAAGTGAGGTGTTTTTATTAGCATAAAAGAGATGACTGGCTCTGCCTCAGCCGGTCCTGTAGAAAATACGCGGTGGCATCACCGCGCACTTTGGAATGTCCTTACGTGCAGAAGAGGTAATTTCCAGAAAACTGTGGCTACCGTGGGACTTCTACCACCTTTATAAGTACGTTTTACTATGTAACTCAATTATTCTGGGAAAAACCCGTATAATCTCTTTAAAGGAAATAATTCACCTTGGAATTTTTTTACCCAACACGATTTTATTATATTTTTTAATACAATTTCTTTTTATATTGCCAAAAATGGCCTTATATCGCGTTGATTCAGGACAGAAGGCCGTACATTTGTATTGTGTATCAAAACTATATGCATACTCTTTGAGTCAGAGTCCTGACTTCACGCGAATGTAGAAAATGGTTCAGCCAATCAGATTCGAAAGAAAAGATAGACTCGCATTGGAGATGTGCCAACCGGCGGCCGGCGTTCGCTTGCTAGCACCAGCTGCAAGCTGATTGGCTGATGGTATAGCCTCTGCCCGGGCTAGAACCAGTACAACATTCTTTCGCCAGCACCGCATTCCTTCGCCAAAAACTCAAATATATTCGGCTAGAGATTCTTTTCAGTCAAGAAAACTTGCAGATAGGGATTTCCCAACACGGGCCACAAAACTGCTATCTCAGTTTAAAACTAATGTTGAAGGTGAACTATTTCCTTTAAGGGTTCCGGAGCTTGGGCCTAAACAATATTCAAAGTTAGTATAGCTGATTCCAAACTGGTGTCGCTGGTTCCAAAGTTGAAATACCCTCCAAATCCCTGGTTCTAAACCTCTCGGTTTACTTACTCCAGCTCCTAAAAGTGTTGGTATGGCCCATGCCATACCTGCCATATAACATTCTCCATTCCTGTAACGTGCCTTTGCATCCGTTTTGTTTGGCCCTTTCAAAGCTTGGGAAGGGGCCCTTTCAACGCTCGCGAAGGGCCCTTTCGAGGCGCCCCCCCCCCTGGACGAAATCCTGGCTACGTGCCTGTGTGGACTGTGGTTAATTAACAGGGCCATGCCACTGAAACTTAGCAGTAATGCGCATGTATAAGTTTCTCAGCTATTTTAGAAGCAAAAAGTCTAACTTAGTCAACAAGTCACCTCTCTATAGACAGTGGTGTCGCCACACAATTTTGAGTGTGTGGGGGGGGGGGGGGGGAGGGAGGGGCAGCCATGGGTTTGGGGGCCAGCCCCATTGGGCTAATGTTAAAATTCTGAGAATCTAGGGGGTCTGACTCCGGCCGGGGCGATCCGGGGGGGGGGGGGGGCGCCCCCAGCCCCCCCCCCCCCCCCCCGTGGCGACGCCCTTGTATCTAGGTACCACTGACACAGCAAGTAGCGGGAGTATCCCGAGGCAAATTGGCAGTGGCGCACGCAGGAGGGTCAAGAGGGTCAGCTGACCCCCCCCGAAATTTCTGAGTGGCACGCATCAAAAGGACCCGTATTCTGGCCCATACCTGGTAGGGGCCCGGTCTTGGTCAGGCCCGATCGGGGCAGGGCCCGGTGCTGGCAAAGGCGTGATATGGGAGACGGTCAGATCGAGGGCCCCGTCACAACAGGGTCCGATCCTAGCAAATTATTTGATTCGTGCCCCTTCCTGATAGGGGCCCGTTCCTGGTATGGGCCTGATCGAGGCAGGAACCCGGTGCTGGCAGAGGCGTGATATGGGGTCCGGTCAGGACGAGGGCCCGGTCACAACAGGGCCCGCTCCTCGCATTTGTATTTATACGGGCCTGTTACTGGTAGGTGCCCGATCAAGGCAGCTCCCGGTGCTGGCAGAGGCGTGATATGGGCCCGGTCAGGTCGAGGGCCCGTCACAACAGGGCCCGGTCCTTGCAAATTATTTATACGAGCCCGTTCTTGATCAGGCCCGATCGAAGCAGGGGCCCGGTGCTGGCAAAGACGTGATATGGGGCCCGGTCACAACAGGGCTCGGTATTAGCAAATTATTGATAGCACGGGCCCGTTTCTGATATGGGCCCGGTCTTAGTCAGGCCCTATCGGGGCAGTGGCCCGGTGCTGGCAAAGGCGGGTATCAGGGGCCCGGTCAGGGGTAGAGCCCGGTTCCCACCATATCCCATATACTCTTTATATCTCGTTAAGCTCATGAATCCACGTCCCCCCAACTTCAAACCTGTGGCGGAGCCCTTGCCCTTGACATACAAAAGGGCCTTCTTGGAAGGTCAGAGGAGTCCCTGGTCAGACCGGAAGGGCCCAAAGGACGTAGAGATCCCAGATGAAGATTAAATACGAAGAGGACTTACTCCATAATAAATATATTAAAATCAGAGCTTTCGGGTATATTGTAACATCCTTCATCAGCGATTAAGAGGCATTCGGTAACAGGTCATTGCTCGTCTTTAAGATGAGCAATGACATGCTACCGAATGCGTCTTAATCGCTAACGAAGGATGTTACAATATACCCGCAAGCTCCGATTTTAATTTGCATTGTAGAGTCGAGTGTAGAGTTATATTTGTATTTAATATATATCACCCACTCCACATCATGTCTTTTCGCGGATCCCAGATGAGTCCCTGAACAGGTCAGCAGGGCGTTGAAAAAGTCGGAGCGGCCCCTAGATGATCTCAAGGGACCATGGGCCTTTAAACAGTAAGAATGCAGTTGTCCAGGGAATAAAACTAATTTTTTTTTGCGGCGCTCCGCGGCGCAATTTAACTACAAATTCAATGGGGTATGTCAGCAAAATTTCCGCCGCTAGCCCCTAGCGCCGCTAGCGCCGCCGCTAGCCCCTAGCTGGGCAGCAATGTGACCCAAGCGGCGATTGCCGCTATTGGCGACAATGTATTAAGTCACTGTTTGAAGGTGGCTCTAAAAATAGTTACGATCGAAAGTGCTAAAGGCTCACGTCTCTGTGGTTCGCTGAAGCTTTCTGAGTTGTATTTTCTGAGTTTCTGAGACGCATATGTTATCTAAAAACGGCCAATTTTGTATCATAAACTTCAACTTGTTATGAGCTCAATACATGTTTCCATAACTATTGAATAATGATAATATCGCCTAAATCAGTAATTTATTTCTTGGAATGTATAATATGTTAAGACTTTTAAACCAAAACTTCTCGGAAACTTTTCAGAAACTTTTCAGAATCTTTTCAGCGCAATAATCCTTCGTGAAAACGGCTAATGTTCATGTTTAAATTTGAATGGCTGTACTTTGCGTTTAAGCTCAAAGCGTTGGGGCATAGCAGTATTGCAATTCACAAAATAGTGTAGAGGTACTAGAGCTGTGTTATTTGTAGTGTGCCTGCAACAATTATTGTGTGTGGATGCATGACCTCGAGAAGAACATTGTCAGTGATAGTCACTGATCATTGATCTGTACCGTTCCGTGATCTGTACCGTTCTATCTGTGATCTGTACCGTTCTATCCGTGATCTGTACCGTTATATCCGTGATCTGTGCCGTTATATCCGTGATCTGTACCGTTTTATCCGTGATCTGTACCGTTTTATCCGTGATCTGTCCCGTTCTATCCGTGATCTGTAGCGTTCCGTGATCTGTACCGTTATATCCGTGATCTGTACCGCTCTATCCGTGATCTGTACCGTTCTATCCGTGATCTGTACCGTTCTATCCGTGATATGTACCGTTCTATCCGTGCTCTGTACCATTCTATCCGTGATCTGTACCGTTTCGTGATCTGTACCGTTCTATCCGTGATCTGTACCGTTCTATCCGTGATCCGTACCGTTCTATCCGTGATCTGTACCGTTCTATCCGTGATCTGTACCGTTCTATCCGTGATCTGTACCGTTCTATCCGTGATCTGTACCGTTCTATCCGTGATCTGTACCGTTCTATCCGTGATCTGTACCGTTCTATCCGTGATCTGTACCGTTCTATCCGTAATCTGTACCGTTCTATCCGTGATCTGTACCGTTCTATCCGTGATCTGTACCGTTTTATGCGTGATCTGTACCGTTCCGTGATCTGTACCGTTCTATCCGTGATCTGTACCGTTCTATCCGTGATCTGTACCGTTATATCCGTGATCTGTACCGTTATATCCGTGATCTGTACCGTTCTATCCGTAATATGTACCGTTCTATCCGTGATCTGTACCGTTCCGTGATCTGTACCGTTCTATCCGTGATCTGTACCGTTCTATCCGTGATCTGTACCGTTCTATCCGTGATCTGTACCGTTCTATCCGTGATCTGTACCATTCTATCCGTGATCTGTACCGTTCTATCCGTGATCTGTACCGTTCTATCCGTGATCTGTACCGTTTCGTGATCTGTACCGTTATATCCGTGATCTGTACCGTTCTATTCCGTGATCTGCTGCCAATGGAAGCACGAACATTATGTATACATATAATTGTGTTGTTGACAAAGATGAGGATGTGTAATTCAAATGTAACAGCTAACAGCATGTGATAACTTCAATATGAATTATGCAGTATAACCAACGTATAAATTGCCATATCATACCAAAGCAAAAATACGGATGCATTTGCATGTTAATTTTAATCACCTTCCAGGCTCCAGCATGCACTACGTCAAAAAGGTATGCAACTTTGGACGAAGAATGACAACGCTTGCAATCGATATTAATCCACTATTCCATCTTAAGCCTCTGGGTGTGATAACCGCATACTGATCAATACCTTCAGGTGCCTATATCCGTCGCCGCAGTTCTGCATCTCTAAAGCCAAGGCCGTTCTGTGATCCCAAGTCATTCTAGGGACGGAGGAGCGTCAATTGAAGTTCCCTCGGTACGTACACATGCAACTGACCGCTGGTGGGAGGCAGTTCACTCGGTATGTACACATGCAACTGACCGCTGGTGGGAGGCAGTTCACTCGATACGTACACATGCAACTGACCGCTGGTGGGAGGCAGTTCACTCGGTACGTACACATGCAACTGTCCGCTGGTGGAAGGCAGACAGTGCCTGCAAACCCTGCAGGCTCTGCAGGTGTGCACGCCTGGATAGCGATATGAGAGAATGGCCTGAGAACCAGGCCAGAGACGGATCGAACCGGACATAACCGGACAGAGGTGCCTGTCGTAAGACGGCCCAGACCGCAACCGGTCGCCTGTCGTAAGGCGGCCCGGACCACAGCCGGTCGCCTGTCGTAAGACGGCCCGGACCACAGCCGGTCGCCTGTCGTAAGACGGCCCGGACCACAGGCGGTCGCCTGTCGTAAGACGGCCCGGACCACAGGCGGTCGCCTGTCGTAAGACGGCCCGGACCACAGCCGACCTCCTGTCGTAAGACGGCCCGGACCACAGCCGACCGCCTGTCGTAAGACGGCCCGGACCACAGGCGGTCGCCTGCCGTAAGACGGCCCGGACCACAGGCGGTCGCCTGTCGTAAGACGGCCCGGACCACAGCCGGTCGCCTGTCGTAAGACGGCCCGGACCACAGGCGGTCGCCTGTCGTAAGACGGCCCGGACCACAGCCGGTCGCCTGTCGTAAGACGGCCCGGACCACAGGCGGTCGCCTGTCGTAAGACGGCCCGGACCACAGCCGACCGTCTGTCGTAAGACGGCCCGGACCACAGGCGGTCGCCTGTCGTAAGACGGCCCGACCCACAGCCGGTCGCCTGTCGTAAGACGGCCCGGACCACAGCCGACCGTCTGTCGTAAGACGGCCCGGACCACAGGCAGTCGCCTGTCGTAAGACGGCCCGGACCACAGCCGGTCGCCTGTCGTAAGACGGCCCGGACCACAGCCGACCGTCTGTCGTAAGACGGCCCGGACCACAGGCGGTCGCCTGTCGTAAGACGGCCTGGACCACAGCCGACCGTCTGTCGTAAGACGACCCGGACCACAGCCGACCGTCTGTCGTAAGACGGCCCGGACCACAGCCGGTCGCCTGTCGTAAGACGGCCCGGACCACAGCCGGTCGCCTGTCGCAAGACGGCCCGGACCACAGGCAGTCGCCTGTCGTAAGACGGCCCGGACCACAGGCAGTCGCCTGTCGTAAGACGGCCCGGACCACAGGCGGTCGGGAGTCATGGATACCCAGACTGGAGCCCATAGTGGCAGGTGGAAGGGAGTCATAGGTGTAGGAGCCGCATAGGGAGCCATTATCCTTCCCACGTTTTGAGTCGGAAGTTTGGCTAAAATATGTTAGTTTTAAATGAGGGAAATTACAGAGAGCAAAAGGAATGCCTAGACGTGAAAAGATTATAAGATGACTTCCTAGGGGTCATGACGTCATGAATACACCAACTGGGGCCACAGGGAGTGGTGGAAGGCCGGGTCGATTGACGGCTTGTATTGTGTTCCAATACCGTTGTCCCATGGTTTGAAAACCGTGATCCCAGTCCACGTGATTATAATTATGTTAACGTTGATGTTATTTATCATTGCGTTTCATAGATCAGTGAATTATGATGCTCAGCGAGAGTGAAACGGAACTCATGATGCGTAATTAGTGACATAAATGAGCATGCATACTTTTCTCTGCGTTATAATAAATGATAAATATCGGCATGCACGGGTTTCGATTGGATTATCCAAGTCCTGATGAGATCTGAGTTGTAATGGATGGTCTGAGCCGGGGCTGGGGCTGCAGGATCACGTGACCGGACAGAGTAGCTGATGAGATCTGAGTTGTAATGGATGGTCTGAGCCGGGGCCGGGGCTGCAGGATCACGTGACCGGACAGAGTAGCTGATGAGATCTGAGTTGTAATGGATGGTCTGAGCCGGGGCCGGGGCTGCGGGATCACGTGACCGGACAGAGTAGCTGATGAGATCTGAGTTGTAATGGATGGTCTGAGCCGGGGGCCGGGGCTGCAGGATCACGTGACCGGACAGATCACGTGACCGGACAGAGTAGCTGATGAGATCTGAGTTGTAATGGATGGTCTGAGCCGGGGGCCGGGGCTGCAGGATCACGTGACCGGACAGAGTAGCTGATGAGATCTGAGTTGTAATGGATGGTCTGAGCCGGGGCCGGGGCTGCAGGATCACGTGACCGGACAGAGTAGCTGATGATATCTGAGTTGTAATGGATGGTCTGAGCCGGGGCCGGGCTGCAGGATCACGTGACCGGACAGAGTAGCTGATGAGACCTGAGTTGTAATGGATGGTCTGAGCCGGGAGCCGGGGCTGCAGGATCACGTGACCGGACAGAGTAGCTGATGAGACCTGAGTTGTAATGGATGGTCTGAGCCGGGGCCGGGGCTGCAGGATCACGTGACCGGACAGAGTAGCTGATGAGATCTGAGTTGTAATGGATGGTCTGAGCCGGGGCCGGGGCTGCAGGATCACGTGACCGGACAGATCACGTGACCGGACAGAGTAGCTGATGAGACCTGAGTTGTAATGGATGGTGTGAGCCGGGGCCGGGCTGCGGGATCACGTGACCGGACAGAGTAGCTGATGAGATCTGAGTTGTAATGGATGGTCTGAGCCGGGGCCGGGGCTGCGGGATCACGTGACCGGACAGAGTAGCTGATGAGATCTGAGTTGTAATGGATGGTCTGAGCCGGGGCCGGGGCTGCAGGATCACGTGACCGGACAGATCACGTGACCGGACAGAGTAGCTGATGAGACCTGAGTTGTAATGGATGGTCTGAGCCGGGGCTGGGGCTGCAGGATCACGTGACCGGACAGAGTAGCTGATGAGACCTGAGTTGTAATGGATGGTCTGAGCCGGGGCCGGGGCTGCGGGATCACGTGACCGGACAGAGTAGCTGATGAGACCTGAGTTGTAATGGATGGTCTGAGCCGGGGCTGGGGCTGCAGGATCACGTGACCGGACAGAGTAGCTGATGAGACTTGAGTTGTAATGGATGGTCTGAGCCGGGGCCGGGGCTGCAGGATCACGTGACCGGATAGAGTAGCTGATGAGACCTGAGTTGTAATGAATGGTCTGAGCCGGGGACGGGGCTGCAGGATCACGTGACCGGACAGATCACGTGACCGGACAGAGTAGCTGATGAGATCTGAGTTGTAATGGATGGTCTGAGCCGGGGCCGGGGCTGCGGGATCACGTGACCGGACAGAGTAGCTGATGAGATCTGAGTTGTAATGGATGGTCTGAGCCGGGGCCGGGGCTGCAGGATCACGTGACCGGACAGATCACGTGACCGGACAGAGTAGCTGATGAGACCTGAGTTGTAATGGATGGTCTGAGCCGGGGCCGGGGCTGCGGGATCACGTGACCGGACAGATCACGTGACTGGACAGAGTAGCTGATGAGACCTGAGTTGTAATGGATGGTCTGAGCCGGGCCGGGGCTGCAGGATCACGTGACCGGACAGAGTAGCTGATGAGATCTGAGTTGTAATGGATGGTCTGAGCCGGGGCCGGGGCTGCAGGATCACGTGACCGGACAGATCACGTGACCGGACAGAGTAGCTGATGAGATCTGAGTTGTAATGGATGGTCTGATTCGGGGCCGGGGCTGCGGGATCACGTGACCGGACAGAGTAGCTGATGAGACCTGAGTTGTAATGGATGGTCTGAGCCTGGGCCGGGGCTGCAGGATCACGTGACCGGACAGATCACGTGACCGGACAGAGTAGCTGATGAGACCTGAGTTGTAATGGATGGTCTGAGCCGGGGCCGGGGCTGCAGGATCACGTGACCGGACAGAGTAGCTGATGAGACCTGAGTTGTAATGGATGGTCTGAGCCGGGGCCGGGGCTGCAGGATCACGTGACCGGACAGATCACGTGACCGGACAGAGTAGCTGATGAGATCTGAGTTGTAATGGATGGTCTGAGCCTGGGCCGGGGCTGCAGGATCACGTGACCGGACAGATCACGTGACCGGACAGAGTAGCTGATAATATCTGAGTTGTAATGGATGGTCTGAGCCGGGGCCGGGGCTGCAGGATCACGTGACCGGACAGAGTAGCTGATGAGACCTGAGTTGTAATGGATGGTCTGAGCCGGGGCCGGGGCTGCAGGATCACGTGACCGGACAGAGTAGCTGATGAGATCTGAGTTGTAATGGATGGTCTGAGCCGGGGCCGGGGCTGCAGGATCACGTGACCGGACAGAGTAGCTGATGAGACCTGAGTTGTAATGGATGGTCTGAGCCGGGGCCGGGGCTGCAGGATCACGTGACCGGACAGATCACGTGACCGGACAGAGTAGCTGATGAGATCTGAGTTGTAATGGATGGTCTGAGCCGGGGCCGGGGCTGCGGGATCACGTGACCGGACAGATCACGTGACTGGACAGAGTAGCTGATGAGATCTGAGTTGAAATGGATGGTCTGAGCCGGGGCCGGGGCTGCAGGATCACGTGACCGGACAGAGTAGCTGATGAGACCTGAGTTGTAATGGATGGTCTGAGCCGGGGCCGGGGCTGCAGGATCACGTGACCGGACAGATCACGTGACCGGACAGAGTAGCTGATGAGATCTGAGTTGTAATGGATGGTCTGAGCCGGGGCCGGGGCTGCAGGATCACGTGACCGGACAGATCACGTGACCGGACAGAGTAGCTGATGAGATCTGAGTTGTAATGGATGGTCTGAGCCGGGGCCGGGGCTGCAGGATCACGTGACCGGACAGATCACGAGACCGGACAGAGTAGCTGATGAGATCTGAGTTGTAATGGATGGTCTGAGCCGGGGCCGGGGCTGCAGGATCACGTGACCGGACAGATCACGTGACCGGACAGAGTAGCTGATGAGATCTGAGTTGTAATGGATGGTCTGAGCCGGGGCCGGGGCTGCGGGATCACGTGACCGGACAGATCACGTGACCGGACAGAGTAGCTGATGAGACCTGAGTTGTAATGGATGGTCTGAGCCGGGGCCGGGGCTGCAGGATCACGTGACCGGACAGATCACGTGACCGGACAGAGTAGCTGATGAGACCTGAGTTGTAATGGATGGTCTGAGCCGGGGCCGGGGCTGCAGGATCACGTGACCGGACAGAGTAGCTGATGAGATCTGAGTTGTAATGGATGGTCTGAGCCAGGGCCGGGGCTGCAGGATCACGTGACCGGACAGATCACGTGACCGGACAGAGTAGCTGATGAGATCTGAGTTGTAATGGATGGTCTGAGCCGGGGCCGGGGCTGCAGGATCACGTGACCGGACAGAGTAGCTGATGAGATCTGAGTTGTAATGGATGGTCTGAGCCAGGGCCGGGGCTGCAGGATCACGTGACCGGACAGATCACGTGACCGGACAGAGTAGCTGATGAGATCTGAGTTGTAATGGAAGGTCTGAGCCTGGGCCGGGGCTGCAGGATCACGTGACCGGACAGAGTAGCTGATGAGATCTGAGTTGTAATGGATGGTCTGAGCCGGGGCCGGGGCTGCAGGATCACGTGACCGGACAGAGTAGCTGATGAGACCTGAGTTGTAATGGATGGTCTGAGCCGGGGCCGGGGCTGCAGGATCACGTGACCGGACAGAGTAGCTGATGAGACCTGAGTTGTAATGGATGGTCTGAGCCGGGGCCGGGGCTGCAGGATCACGTGACCGGACAGAGTAGCTGATGAGATCTGAGTTGTAATGGATGGTCTGAGCCAGGGCCAGGGCTGCAGGATCACGTGACCGGACAGATCACGTGACCGGACAGAGTAGCTGATGAGATCTGAGTTGTAATGGATGGTCTGAGCCGGGGCCGGGGCTGCAGGATCACGTGACCGGACAGAGTAGCTGATGACACCTGAGTTGTAATGGATGGTCTGAGCCGGGGCCGGGGCTGCAGGATCACGTGACCGGACAGAGTAGCTGATGAGATCTGAGTTGTAATGGATGGTCTGAGCCGGGGCCGGGGCTGCGGGATCACGTGACCGGACAGAGTAGCTGATGAGATCTGAGTTGTAATGGATGGTCTGAGCCGGGGCCGGGGCTGCAGGATCACGTGACCGGACAGATCACGTGACCGGACAGAGTAGCTGATGAGACCTGAGTTGTAATGGATGGTCTGAGCCGGGGCCGGGGCTGCGGGATCACGTGACCGGACAGATCACGTGACTGGACAGAGTAGCTGATGAGATCTGAGTTGTAATGGATGGTCTGAGCCGGGGCCGGGGCTGCAGGATCACGTGACCGGACAGATCACGTGACCGGACAGAGTAGCTGATGAGACCCGAGTTGTAATGTATGGTCTGAGCCGGGGCCGGGGCTGCAGGATCACGTGACCGGACAGATCACGTGACCGGACAGAGTAGCTGATGATATCTGAGTTGTAATGGATGGTCTGAGCCGGGGCCGGGCTGCAGGATCACGTGACCGGACAGAGTAGCTGATGAGATCTGAGTTGTAATGGATGGTCTGAGCCGGGGCCGGGGCTGCAGGATCACGTGACCGGACAGATCACGTGACCGGACAGAGTAGCTGATGAGACCTGAGTTGTAATGGATGGTCTGAGCCGGGGCCGGGGCTGCAGGATCACGTGACCGGACAGATCACGTGACCGGACAGAGTAGCTGATGAGACCTGAGTTGTAATGGATGGTCTGAGCCGGGGCCGGGGCTGCAGGATCACGTGACCGGACAGATCACGTGACCGGACAGAGTAGCTGATGAGACCTGAGTTGTAATGGATGGTCTGAGCCGGGGCCGGGGCTGCGGGATCACGTGACCGGACAGAGTAGCTGATGAGACCTGAGTTGTAATGGATGGTCTGAGCCGGGGCCGGGGCTGCGGGATCACGTGACCGGACAGAGTAGCTGATGAGATCTGAGTTGTAATGGATGGTCTGAGCCGGGGCCGGGGCTGCGGGATCACGTGACCGGACAGAGTAGCTGATGAGATCTGAGTTGTAATGGATGGTCTGAGCCGGGGCCGGGGCTGCGGGATCACGTGACCGGACAGATCACGTGACCGGACAGAGTAGCTGATGAGATCTGAGTTGTAATGGATGGTCTGAGCCGGGGCCGGGGCGGCAGGATCACGTGACCGGACAGATCACGTGACCGGACAGAGTAGCTGATGAGACCTGAGTTGTAATGGATGGTCTGAGCCGGGGTCGGGGCTGCGGGATCACGTGACCGGACAGAGTAGCTGATGAGATCTGAGTTGTAATGGATGGTCTGAGCCGGGGCCGGGGCTGCGGGATCACGTGACCGGACAGAGTAGCTGATGAGATCTGAGTTGTAATGGATGGTCTGAGCCGGGGCCGGGGCTGCAGGATCACGTGACCGGACAGAGTAGCTGATGAGACCTGAGTTGTAATGGATGGTCTGAGCCGGGGCCGGGGCTGCGGGATCACGTGACCGGACAGAGTAGCTGATGAGATCTGAGTTGTAATGGATGGTCTGAGCCGGGGCCGGGGCTGCGGGATCATGTGACCGGACAGAGTAGCTGATGAGATCTGAGTTGTAATGGATGGTCTGAGCCGGGGTCGGGGCTGCGGGATCACGTGACCGGACAGAGTAGCTGATGAGATCTGAGTTGTAGTGGATGGTCTGAGCCGGGCCGGGGCTGCGGGATCACGTGACCGGACAGAGTAGCTGATGAGATCTGAGTTGTAATGGATGGTCTGAGCCGGGGCCGGGGCTGCGGGATCACGTGACCGGACAGAGTAGCTGATGAGATCTGAGTTGTAATGGATGGTCTGAGCCGGGGCCGGGGCTGCGGGATCACGTGACCGGACAGAGTAGCTGATGAGATCTGAGTTGTAATGGATGGTCTGAGCCGGGGCCGGGGCTGCAGGATCACGTGACCGGACAGAGTAGCTGATGAGACCTGAGTTGTAATGGATGGCCTGAGCCGGGGCCGGGGCTGCGGGATCACGTGACCGGACAGAGTAGCTGATGAGACCTGAGTTGTAATGGATGGTCTGAGCCGGGGCCGGGGCTGCGGGATCACGTGACCGGACAGAGTAGCTGATGAGACCTGAGTTGTAATGGATGGTCTGAGCCGGGGCCGGGGCTGCGGGATCACGTGACCGGACAGAGTAGCTGATGAGATCTGAGTTGTAATGGATGGTCTGAGCCGGGGCCGGGCTGCAGGATCACGTGACCGGACAGATCACGTGACCGGACAGAGTAGCTGATGAGATCTGAGTTGTAATGGATGGTCTGAGCCGGGGCCGGGGCTGCGGGATCACGTGACCGGACAGATCACGTGACCGGCCCGGGAGCTGTTTACAGCAGAAGTCCGGGTGTCTGGCCCGTGGAATCTGGAACAGCGTGGCTCTCCGCCCCCGACTGTGATGTCACGTGCTGATAGGTGGACACGGGCAGACCAGTTTCACTTAGAGATGCAGCTTTCCAACTCACGCTGTTCGCATAATAATTACAATCTGGTACACAGAGGGTTCGCTTCACACCGAATAATACAGGGACTGCTTATGGTTTTGGACTGGGGTTTTATACAAACACGTCATTGTTTACGCCAGGACTTGGATAACCCAATCGAAACCCGTGCATGCCGATATTTATCATTTATTATAACGCAGAGAAAAGTATGCATGCTCATTTATGTCACTAATTATGCATCGTGAGTTCCGTTTCACTCTCCCTGAGCATCATAATTCACTGATCTATGAAACGCAATGATAAATAACATCAACGTTAACATAATTATAATCACGTGGACTGGGATCACGGTTTTCAAACCATGGGACAACGGTATTGGAACACAATACAAGCCGTCAATCGACTCGGCCTTCCACCACTCCCTGTGGCCCCAGTTGGTGTATTCCTGACCCCTAGCAAGTCATCTTATAATCTTTTCACGTCTGGGCATTCCTTTTGCTTTCTGTAATTTCCCTCATTTAAAACTAACAGATTTTAGCAAAACTTCCGACTGAAAACGTGGGAAGGATAATGGCTCCCTAGCAGTGTTCGTCACGGGCCCACCAACCCCAGCCCGGCCCGGCCCAGGCCCATGAATACCAAGCCCAGGCCCGGACCAGGCCCGGTCAAATTCATAATATTGAGGCCCAGGCCCGGTCCGGCCCGTTCAGATTAAGCATATAATTATTTTCACAAAATTTGCAATCATTATCCTAGCATATTTACTTGTATACTATAAATGTGAAACAATGAACCAACTATGAAACTGACCAAAAAAAAAGCCACAGCCACAGCAACAGTGTGTTTCTATGTAAGTGAACTGCTAGTTAAAATATTGTTCAGCTCTGACCTGAGCTTGTGCGACGCGCGCATTACTTCAAAATTGTCAGGCCCAGGCCCATCCAGAGCCCAGTGATTTCCTTAAAGTTGAGGCCCGACCCAGGCCCAGCCCAGGCCCAGCCCAGGCCCAGCCCAGGCCCAGCCCAGGCCCAGCCCAGGCCCAGCCCAGGCCCAGCCCAGGCCCAGCCCAGGCCCAGCCCAGGCCCAGCCCAGGCCCAGCCCAGGCCCAGCCCAGGCCCAGCCCAAGCCCAGCCCAGGCCCAGCCCAGGCCCAGCCCAGGCCCAGCCCAGGCCCAGCCCAGGCCCAGCCCAGCCATGGCGAACTCTGCTCCCTATGCGGCTCCTACACCTATGACTCCCTTCCACCTGCCACTATCGGCCCCAGTCTGGGTATCCATGACTCCTACCACCACCTCCCTCTGTGCCGTGACCTCCCAATCCCTCCCCTCCCATGACCCACGTTCTGTCTTCCCATCTCTCCCCGTGATCCACGTTCTGTCTTCCCATCTCTCCCCTCCCCGTGACCCACGTTCTATCTTCCCATCTCTCCCCTCCCGTGACCCACGTTCTGCCTTCCCATCTCTCCCCTCCCGTGACCCACGTCCTGTCTTCCCATCTCTCCCCGTGACCCACGTTCTGTCTTCCCATCTATCCCCGTGACCCACGTTCTGTCTTCCCATCTCTCCCCGTGACCCACGTTCTGTCTTCCCATCTCTCCCCGTGACCCACGTTCTGTCTTCCCATCTCTCCCCGTGACCCACGTTCTATCTTCCCATCTCTCCCCTCCCGTGACCCACGTTCTGTCTTCCCATCTCTCCCCGTGACCCACGTTCTGTCTTCCCATCTCTCCCCGTGACCCACGTTATATCTTCCCATCTCTCCCCTCCCGTGACCCACGTTCTGTCTTCCCATCTCTCCCCGTGACCCACGTTCTGTCTTCCCATCTCTCCCCGTGACCCACGTTCTGTCTTCCCATCTCTCCCCGTGACCCACGTTATGTCTTCCCATCTCTCCCCGTGACCCACGTTCTGTCTTCCCATCTCTCCCCTCCCGTGACCCACGTTCTGTCTTCCCATCTCTCCCCGTGACCCACGTTCTGTCTTCCCATCTCTCCCCGTGACCCACGTTCTGTCTTCCCATCTCTCCCCGTGACCCACGTTCTATCTTCCCATCTCTCCCCGTGACCCACGTTCTGTCTTCCCATCTCTCCCCGTGACCCACGTTCTATCTTCCCATCTCTCCCCGTGACCCACGTTCTATCTTCCCATCTCTCCACGTGACCCACGTTCTGTCTTCCCATCTCTCCCCGTGACCCACGTTCTATCTTTCCATCTCTCCCCGTGACCCACGTTCTGTCTTCCCATCTCTCCCCGTGACCCACGTTCTGTCTTCCCATCTCTCCCCTCCCGTGACCCACGTTCTGTCTTCCCATCTCTCCCCGTGACCCACGTTCTGTCTTCCCATATCTCTCCTCCCGTGACCCACGTTCTGTCTTCCCATCTCTCCCCGTGACCCACGTTCTGTCTTCCCATCTCTCCCCGTGACCCACGTTATGTCTTCCCATCTCTCCCCGTGACCCACGTTCTGTCTTCCCATCTCTCCCCTCCCGTGACCCACGTTCTGTCTTCCCATCTCTCCCCGTGACCCACGTTCTGTCTTCCCATCTCTCCCCGTGACCCACGTTCTGTCTTCCCATATCTCCCCGTGACCCACGTTCTGTCTTCCCATCTCTTCCCTCCCGTGACCCACGTTCTGTCTTCCCATCTCTCCCCGTGACCCACGTTCTGTCTTCCCATCTCTCCCCTCCCGTGACCCACGTTCTGTCTTCCCATCTCTCCCCGTGACCCACGTTCTGTGTTCCCATCTCTCCCCGTGACCCACGTTCTGTCTTCCCATCTCTCCCCGTGACCCACGTCCTGTCTTCCCATCTCTCCCCGTGACCCACGTTCTGTCTCCCCACATCTCCCTGTGACCCACGTTCTGTCTTCCCATCTCTCCCCGTGACCCACGTTCTGTGTTCCCATCTCTCCCCGTGACCCACGTTCTGTCTTCCCATCTCTCCCCGTGACCCACGTTCTGTGTTCCCATCTCTCCCCGTGACCCACGTTTTGTCTTCCCATCTCTCCCCGTGACCCACGTTCTGTCTTCCCATCTCTCCCCTCCCGTGACCCACGTTCTGTCTTCCCATCTCTCCCCGTGACCCACGTTCTGTCTTCCCATCTCTCCCCGTGACCCACGTTCTGTCTTCCCATCTCTCCCCGTGACCCACGGTCTGTCTTCCCATCTCTCCCCGTGACCCACGTTCTGTCTTCCCATCTCTCTCCGTGACCCACGTTCTGTGTTCCCATCTCTCCCCTCCTATCTCCAGATGTGGCCCTGATTCTCAGACCACTACGCTGGCCACATACCGGTCACAAAAACACACCCCACTGACCCACAAACAGACACGCCGGACCGTCGAACCTCACGGCAGCACAGCCACCTTTTTGCTGGCCCTCCCGTCAGATCTGTGACGGCTGTCAATGCGTTCACTTCTAGCCTAGATGAATCCTGAACCCTGTTGGCCTCAAACGCTATTGAGGATTTGAGGCTAACGACAGGTTTCTTACAGTGGTGACCACTCAGTGTAAATCTGAAGCTTCGAGCGTAAAATAACGAGGGTGTTTAATCTGAAGACTTCGCCTGTTAGCGGGCGTCCCTGTCCGTTGGTGATTGGTAGGAATACATCATAACAGGTATCAGATAGGAAATAGAAAGCCGATTGGCAACTGAAACGCACCGAGCATGACTGAACAATAGATTCTATCGGATAATAGGATAGAGCTCGTGTTTACAGATAATAGGACAGCTCGTGTTTAACCGGGCTGTCCTATTGTATGTCCCTGGGGCCTCCTCCTGGACCTGCACATCTTCGAACCGCTAGGGCTTTGTGACGTCACTGTAACCTGACCTGACATGGGATGGACACCAAACTTTACCCACACGTGGCCAAGGAGCGCACGTAGAAGTACCTTAAGTTTCAAGTCGCTATCGCTACGCGTTTTTGCCATATTGTCGAAAAACTTCTTTTCCCGGTCAACATGAATCAACTTGTGATGATTAATCAAATTTAGTCGACTCAAATCTATTTTTGAGTCGAGTCGATTAAATTTGTTTATAACAGCACTTGAGTCAAGAGTCGAGTTGATTCAATTACAAAACAGTACTTGAGTCAAAGGTTGAGTCGACTTTTTTAAAACAGCACTTGAGTCAAGAGTCGGGTCAGTTCTTCGGCTGTTGAGTCAGACTTGAGTTGACTCAAAACGATTTGAGTCGTTACAAGTCTGGTCATTTCCGTCTTATGGAAAATTCAACAAAAACAAACTGTGCAGACATTTAGAACAACCAGTCTGGACTCTGGGATACTAATTACCGGCGTGTCAGCTGCCAGACAATAAAGGTCAAGACGGGAGAAACTGAAGCACAGTGGGCGAGAACGGCCAAAGGTATATAGATTGACACCTATGGTTTTAATTATTCTGGTGTCGCCGTTAGTATGCTGCTTGTGATCAGCGTATACTTTAACACGCGCCCTGGAGGGGGGGGGGGGGGGGGGGCGAAATCCGCCCACCCCTCCGGTTTTTCGAAGATAGCGCAAAAACGGCGGCGCACAGCGCCGCCGTTTTTTGCAGACCCGTTCAGAAATTAACTTCCCACATTATGTAAAATTATTGGCCTCGGGTCATCTCAGGTCAGGTCAGGCCAGGTCCGTTTTTGCGCTATCTTCGAAAAACCGGAGGGGTGGGCGGATTTCGACCCCCCCCCCCTTCCAGGGCGCGTGTTAAAGTATACGCTGATCACAAGCAGCATACTAACGGCGACACCAGAATAATTAAAACCATAGGTGTCAATCTATATCAGGTCACGTGATGACCTCAACTCCAAAACGTTTGAGGTAGTATCACAGCCACAGTTTTACGCCGATCAGTTTCAATCTTGCAGGACGTCATAAGGTCATAGATACCAACAATTTATTCATCTCAGATTTCTAATATCGGTGACCTAAGGTCAGGTCAATTTCGTGACCGCCAACACTGTTTTGTAAATAATTATCGACATAATGAAGATAGAGAAGGGAAAATGGTACCAATGTGTTTGTCTCGTCGGGACACGCCTCCCAATATGCAACATAACCAACTTGGGTCACCACTTGAACTTGACCTGAGGTCAAATTTCTCAGTTGACCTAACCCAGTCACCATGAATATGATTCGAAGCGCCTTGGCGAGACAAACACGATGGCGTAAACACGATTGCGTTAACTTTATTAGGTGAAAAGTTATTTGCGAAAAATAGTCTTGCAAAAAAATCACCTTTTTGACATTTGATGACCTCTGGAGCCGTAACTATTGACCTGAGCTCAAATCTGAGGACACCTATGTCGATTTAATTTTTCAAGGGCTTTCGATTGTTTTTTTTTCCGTTTGCTGCTAACTATCATATTCCCGATATATTTCGGAGTGTTCGAAGCGATGTCTTGAAAACTTGAAAATCTGACCCTTGATAACCTCTGGTGACTTCAATATTGACCTGAGAAAAAAAATGAGCGAAATACTTTCGAAAGAGCTTGTCTGGAGCTATCAAACGTCGTTTTCCGCTTGTCGCTACGTTGCGTTGTTTTCGAGATCATAGGGGGGGGGGGGGGGGGGGGGGCGAAATGCGCTCCCCCCTCCAGGGCGTGTAATCATCAGAGGCCCTCCAGGGTGCATGTTAACCCGCCATTGACTGGGGGGAGCGTTTAACGCCCCCTGATGAATGTTCGAAATAGCTAAAGAAGTAATAGCGCTATCAACGTTAAACTTCGGGTACCTTCTTATAAATCATGTTTACGTCTTGTGTGCAAAAATGAAGAAATTCCGTCGATTTTTTATCTCGAGTTATAGCGAATTTAGTGACGTCACTACACACGAGTTTTACACCCAAATCAGCTAAATTTTGCCAGGCCGTACAAATGCCACATTTAAAGCAAAATGCAATCTAAAAACACCAAAAGATTGCAAATCGCAACGGCTACAAGCTGGCTATCTCGGATTTTTGACAATTTAGTTTTTGACCCCAAAAACTCAAAAAAACATTTTTTTTGGGGGGGAAATTATCACAAAATAAAAAAATTGAAAACGATTATAAAAACCGGAAGACATGTCAGAGAACCATACCTAGGCAATTACCATACCAAATCTCAAACTGATATCTTCATTTTTGACTGACATGATATCTAAAGTATGGGTAACTCATGACGTCATATTTTTTAATTGCGTTTTTTGGCTTTTATGGACTAGTTACATACAACTAAATGCCACCACTGTATTTCCGAGACAAAACTGGTCTTGCAACACGCTTTTGTTGTTTAGATTTAACAATTTAACATTTTGACCTTCGGTGACCTAAACTTGATCTGAAATTGACATTTACTTCACGTAAATGAAGTCAGGTGGTAAAATGACTATCACTATCGAATTATACGTGGAAAATAACTCATAAAACCTGTGTTGCGTAACTTTCGTAGATATTTTGGGCATAGTGACCTTTTGTGACCTGACATTGACCTTGGCCAACAATCTCACTTTAGCACATGCGAAATATGTATCATACCTTTGGAAGCACTTTGGGTGAAACTGGTCGCAATCGAAGGCTTTGGATGGAAAGTATGGCCTATAAACTCAAATACGTCGATTTTGACCTTTGACCTAGCCGTGACCTGACATTTGACATCACTTTGACATGTTTAACTTGCTTTAGATTTGTCTCATTGAGAGCTTTCGATTACCGCCTTGCGCGTCTCGCTGCGATCATTGGTTCGGAAGATAACCAGGGGACGTTTAACGCCCCCCCTCCCCCAGTCAATGGCGTTCTGCTGAGACCTTAGTCAATCCCGGGTTAAGATTACTGTTCTATGGGGATTGAAGGCTCGTTAAGTGGCAGGTGGCAGCGGAAGTGGCAACGTAATAGCACACAAAACATAAATGTATTACCTATACATATCAGCAGTCAGAAGCTGGATCATGTAGAGGCGTGCCAGGAGCGTGTAGTAAAGCTTAGTAAGGTAACTTGCTGCGTGTCAATTTCATTGTATCCTGCGATCCAATCCCTATGAAGAATTGTCATTAGTTCTCGTAGCCTCGTGTTATGACTTAATTAGGCTTACCAGCGATATACAGTTTGAACTTTTATTTGTGTTTAAAATCTGGAGTAAGTTCTGAGCTTTTGGTTTACTGGAGTCAATTCAATGACATCAGAGAGCACGATATTAAAATTACACAAAGTTCATTGGACGCCACGTTGAAGTTATTGGGCATATGCTACTGGTAGCCGAGTTGCATATTATATGCTATATAATGTTGCATTACATTGCATTAGATTATGTTATATATATTTCTACCTTTTTTTAGCCCAGCTGAGCCTGAGCTTGGCGGTGTTTTGGCTGTTTTTACAATGCTGAGGGATAAGGAAAGCCGAGGAACCCGGCAGCTAAATTAGATCTTTATGATAGCGGTGCGATTTTATTTTTAAAAAAAATCGAACTAACTTTACAGCATCTCATAAATTTCCAAGCAAATATTCTGGTATCACCACAGTAACACAAGTTATTGTAGCACTATTTCAGGAAAATGTGCTCCAATGTATAACCACGAACAGCTCGGAGATCGATTGTCGATTGCTAGCACTGAAATCTGGTTAGGCAGTGTCTAAGTTGCCTTAATGGACGCGCCACCTCTGACCGGGGCATGCGATTCTTGGAACCTCCTTGACAGCTCGCCCGGCTCCCCTCACGTTCCACGATCCATGGCTGAGTCAGACACTCCAGTGACTCACAAACTTGTCTACCCAAACGCGGTCCCATCGCATTTCGGGTGGCGCCCCCATCGCAGTGCACAGATACTTTCAAGAGAGAGAGAGAGAGTGTACTGTACACACTATCCGTCCATCCCTCACTGGTCAATGGTCCTCTCTACCACGCCGGGACGGGCGTGTTTGTCTGGACCTTCCTCACTGGTCCTCCTTACCACGCCAGGATGGGCGTGTTTGTCTGGACCTTCCTCAATGGTCCTTCCTATCACGCCGGGACGGGTGTGTTTGTCTGGACCTTCCTCACTGGTCTTCCTTACCACGCCGGGACGGGCGTGCTTGTCTGGACGTTCGTGAGTCTGGCCTGGGGACGCAGCGCGTGCGGTGTGATGGCGATCAGCGACGGTGACGCCACCTTTTCGCTCTGGTGGCAGAGCAGAGTGGTACACAGCGCCACCTTTTCGCTCTGGTGGCAGAGCAGAGTGGTACACAGACCTACAGAGCGCGGGTTGAGGGACATAAAGACATAAAAGACATAACAGAAAAGTGCAACAAAGAGCCTCTTGGGCCCATCCGAGGTTGCACCCCCCCCCTCCACCAGTCTCGCCCCTTCAAATCACCTTACTCTACCTGCATAAAAGAAGGCTAATCCCACGAGTATTTATGAACTAATCCCTTATCTGTAAAGTATTTATCTAATCTAATTTTGAAGGAAGCAAGTGTCAGTAGCATATTCCAATGTCCTACAACCCTTCTACTGAAAAATGACTGTCTTAGCCTAGTCCTACTTTGTTTCATAATGAGTTTATGCTGATGACCTCTACCTCGATTTTCCCTATTGAACTCAAACATTCCCTTTAAATATCCAGAATGCTGACCATTTACAAACTTGAAGACTTCAATTATATCTCCTCTTAGCCTTCTATATCTAAGTGAAAACATACCCAATTTCTTTAATCTATCTTCATAAGGTAAACTACCAAGACAATTAACCATTTTTGTTGCCCTTTTGTGAACTCTTTCTAACAACCAGCAGTAGCATGGCAGCGGGTGCGTCATGCGTGCTACTATAAACTGGCTGTCTAGTGTCTAGGCAGGGGCTCCGCCACGGGGGGGGGGGGGGAGGGGCGTGCCCCCCCCGTTCTTGAGCTAGGGGGGGATAATCGCCCCTATTTCCCTGACAAACAACTAGAAATCAGTGTTCAGTTGTACCTAGTCATTGGTGTCGATTTATATACTTTTGTGGTGGCCCTCGCCCCCCCCCCCCACAATGTTGAGTTCGGCCCCCCAAAGGTGCTCTCCCCCCAATGTTTTTCTGGCCACTGGCGTATCCAAGGGGCCGGAAGGGTCAGGCCTCCAAAATGCCTGAAGTCGACCAAAAAATGACGCATTTCCTAATGTAAAGGGATATTGCCACCTCCGGAGGATTTCTAAAAAGCAACTTCAATGAATGGTGGGGATCAACTCAAGCTGTGTATTCTCAAGCTCAAACTTGCTCCTGCAGCACCTAAAGCAGGGTATCGGCAATTTATTTTTTGCTTATTTCTGACTCCAAAACGTTGGTCCCAGCTGTGCTCAGTACTAGATTCATGATGGCCGCTATCATCCAGTTTGGCTGTGAAATTGGCGCCCGCCCAAAGCCGAAGTATCCGAATTCGCCGAGACTTGACCTTGAAAAGTCTATCTGTGTTATAAGGTATTGGTCACAAATCTCCTACGGCCACAAAGTCGAGCCATAGCCATTCTTGCTGTTGTATTCATGTTTTATTATGAAAGAGGCCATGGTTGTTGAAAATATAATTTACTGTATACGCATTTTAATTTTAAAGTGCACTGACGGAATGGTGATGTTGAGTTTGCAATATTCAAAAGCAAATCATAGTCCGCAAAGAAGTGATTCTAAATAGTCATGAGGCGATTCCAATTTTACGAATGTGTGCCAATCATGAGTGGTGCAAATGTATTTTTGATCTGATGGGGGAGGAGTTTCGGGAACCAAATTTTGCAGGTGAAATCGGACACGCTTAATTTATCGATACACACCAAAACTCCATATTGGCCTGCGAGGTGGCAATATCCCTTTAAAGGAAATAGTTCACCTTCGGATTTTTTTCTTCAGAACACGATTTTATTATATTTTTTTAATACAGTTTCTTTTTTTCTGTTTAAAAATGGTCCTACATCGCGCCAATTCAGGACAGAAGGTTGTAAATTATGGATTTTATGGTGTGCGTTATTGGTCTGCGCATGCTCCATGGCAGTGCTGGCACTTTCAGACGGTACGGTACATCATATATGCGCTGTATTCCTTCGCCAAAAAGTCAAATATCTTCGGCTGGAGAGTCTTTTCAGCCAAGAAAAGTTCCAGATAAGGATTTTTCAACACGGGCTACAAAACTGCTATTTCAGTTCAAAACCCATGTTGAAGGTGAACTATTTCCTTTAACCCGCGCCGTGCCGGTGCTCGGCGCCACCTTCGCCGTGCTGGGGGGGGGGGGGGGGGGGGGGGGGGGGGGTCGCCGCCCCACTCTAACTCAGCTCCTATGGGACGTAGACAAAAACAGAAAACACCGTTCGAAATATCGTCAAAATGTATTTTGAAACTTTTCAGGCAATGTTTTTCTCAGGTCAATATTGAGGTAACCAGCTGTCATCAAGGGTCAGATTTTCAAGTTTTAGGACTTCGCTCCAGAAATCCCCAGATATTACAGGAACTATGGTAGCTAGAAACAAACGGAAAAAAGCAATGGAAAGCTCTTGAAAACCACAACCGCCATATTGTCTTTAAATTTTAGCTCATGCCAATAATTGAGGCTCCAGACCAGACTGGTTATTGATTCAACTTTTTTGGAACGATTCAATCATGATTCATTTTGGAATCTGAATGATTCAATCACCGTTCGATTCACGGATACAATTTTGAGAATTGATTCTTTCCGATTCAAAGAATCAAAAGAAATATTTGAATCGATTCACGTTTGATTCAGCATGTGATGAATGTATGTCAAATCAATAAAAATGGAAACATACATATATATGATAACTAAAGCATTGTTACAGCAATACTATGTCAGTATAAATGAATGTAGCCACTGGGACTGCATGTATTTGCACAATTTACCAGTGTACTTAAACCGTTAAGAATCGTTAAATCTTTTGATTCAATCAGCCTTGATTTGATGCGGGTTTGGATTCAATCACGATTCATGAATCAAAAGATCTGGTGGTGAATCAATTATCTTTTGATTCAAGGAATTTTGATTGAACGATTCCAATCGATTCAATCAGTGTCGAATCAATAACCAGTATGCTCCAGACTCCAGAGCTCATCAAATGTCAAAAAACTATTTTTTAGCAAAACAGTTTTCACAAATATATTTTTACTTAACAAAGATAGGACAATAATTTTGATCGCCATCGTCGAGACAAACACATTGGTGCCAGTTTCACTTCTCTATCTTGATTTTTTTTCTTCTCGCGAGTTATTGGAAAACAAGTGTTGGTGACCTCGGGTGACGTCATCTGACCCTGTAGGGGTCGCTGAACAAAAATTGCATCTGGAACTTCAAGAATGGCCTATGATAACATGCTATTACGTGTCATAAGTCGGTTAAATAAAACAGTAGGCTGTAGGGAAGTCACAATTGTCACGATGGGAAACCAAGCAGACTATCACACACACACGTACACACAAACACACACACACACACACACACACACACACACACACACACACACACACACACACATACACACACACGCACACGCACATGCACATGCACACGCACACGCACACGCACACGCACACGCACACGCACACGCACACGCACACGCACACGCACACGCACACGCACACGCACACGCACACGCACACGCACACGCACACGCACACGCACACGCACACACGCACGCACACACACACACACACACGCACACACACACACACACACACACACACACACACACACACACACACACACACACACACACACACACACACACACACACACACACACACACACACACACACACACACACAGTCACTTATTGCCGAAAGAAAGACCGGGCCGCCCGTTTGAAACATGTCGGTTTCAGCCCCTCACATCATTAGGCAACGCGTTCAGCAGCGATGTCGCACGGTACGAAAAAACGAACGCTGTCCGGCCGCCGTTCTCATAGCAGGCGGGCGCAGGTACTGGTCCTGTCGCGTGACGCGCTCACAGGGCCGCGCATCAGCGTAGGTGCGGAATAAAGGGGCGAGGTCCGCAGGCTCACCCAGCACACATCCTTTGCAGGCACGTAGCCAAGGGGAGGGCGGCGGGGGCGGCCGCCCCTCCCTGGAGGCCAGGAGGGCCCTTTTTGGCGCGCGAGGGCCCTTTTCGGCGCGCTGCGCGCGCCGAAAAGGGCCGACGAGACCGCGCGAAGCGCGATATCATAGGCTCTTTACTACACGAAGCGTGGTCTTTAGAGAGTTTAGAGGACTTCAGAGGCCCTTTAGGGCCACCAGGGCCCTCTTTGAAAGACCAGAGGGCCCCTTGGACGTTCAAAAGAGCCCTGTGCATGTCAGAGGGGCCCTTGGCCAGACCGAAAGGGTCCCTGAGCGGGTCAGAGGGCCCCCTGAGCACGTCGAATGGGCCCCCTGAACACGTCGAATGGGCCCCTAGCCAGCACAGAGGGGCCCCTGGGCAGGTCGAGAGGCCCCTGAGCATGTCGACAGGGCGACAAAGCGGCCAGCACAGTCCTTTTCCAGGTCATAAGGGCCCCTGAGCAGGTTGGAGGGCCCCTGGGCATACCAGAGGCCCCCTGGGAAGTTAAGGGGCCCCTGTGCAGGTCAGAGGGGCCCTAACCAGACCGAATGGGCCCCTAGGTGGGTAAAAGGGCCCCTGAACATGCCGAATGAGCCCCTAGCCAGCACGGAGGGGCCCCAGGGCAGGTCGGAGGGCCCTCGGAGCATGTCGCAAGGCGACAAATCAGCCAGCGCAGTCCCTTGCTAGGTCGGAAGGGCCCCTTAGAAGGTTAAAGAGCCCCTGGGGAGACCAGAGGGCCCCTGGAAAGTTAAAAGGGCCCCTGCGCAGATCGGAGGGGTCCCTGACCATACCGAAAGGACCCCTGGGCGGGTGAGAAGGGCCCCTGAACATGCCGAAGTGGCCCTTGGCCAGCACGGAGGGGCTCCAGGGCAGGTCGGAGGGCCCCTTGAGCATGTCGGCAGGGCGACAAAGCAGCCAGCGCAGGCCGACCAGAAGAGTCGCTGGGCCGATCGGAGGGGCTCCTGGGCAAGTCAGAGGGGCCCCTGGCTAGACCGAAAGAGTCTCTGGGCCGGTCGGAAGGTCCCTTGAACATGCCGGATGAGTTCCTAGCCAGACTGGAGGGGCCCCTGGGCAGGTCGGATGGGCCCCTGAACAGGGGCGGCGGATTGCGGGGGCAGGGTACCCAAAATTCCCCCAGTCGAAAATCCTGGGGGGGGGGGGGGGGGGCAAAGGGTAGTTTTGCCCCCTCCCCCCTCAGATTTTAGCCTGCTCAATCGGGGGGCAACATGACCCTTCCCCTCCACAGGATTTTAATTTGAGGGGGGATTTTGGGTATCCTGCGCCCCGCAATCCGCCGCCCCTGCCCCTGAGCATGTCGGCAGGGCGACAAAGCAGCCAGTGCAGTCCCTGGCCAGGTCGGAAGGACCTCTGAACAGGCCGAATGGGCCCCTTGACACACAAGAGGGGCTTCTTGGAAGGTCAGAGGAGTCTCTGGTGAGACCGGAAGGGTCAAAGCACGTAGAGATCCCAGATGAAGATTAAATACAAAGAGGTCTTACTCACAATACAAATATTAAAAGCGGAGCTTTCGGGTATATTGTTACACCCTTCGTCAGGGTGCTACAATATACCCGAAAGATCTGATTTTATGTTTTCCTGTAGAGTAAGCCCTCTTTGTATTATATATATATCACCCACTCCACATCAAGTCTTTTCGCTTCGCGGATCCCAGATGAGTCCCTGAACAGGTCGGAAGGGCGTAAGAAAGGTCAGAGGGGCCCCTAGACGATCTGAAGGGACCTTGGGCCTTTCAACAGTAATAATACAGTTGTACAGGGAATAACACTCAAATTTTTCGCGCCGCTCCGCGGCGCAATCTAAATACAAATTCAATTATATGCGGGTTAGGACAAAAATCGGTCAGTTTCTCTGCGCATTTATGTGTTATGTTGTTACTTTCCTATGTTATTGGGCAAAATAGTTCACTTTAGCACTATTTCCCCCAACTTTTAAACGCACAATATAGCAATTTTAGAGGTCCGCACCATACGCAATGCGACGCATTTATGAGAAAGCAACCCAGAGCATAAAACTAAAAAAAATCGCGCCGCTCCGCGGCGCAATTTGTTTAAGAGTTCCAAGTCTTGAGCTTAAAAAAAATATTCCAAGTTGGTATAGCTGATTCCAAATTCGTGTCGCTGGTTCCAAAGTTGATGTGGCAGTTTGCTAACTCCAGCTCCTAAACGTTGGTATGGCCCATGCCAACGTTTGGGGCATGGACCATACCAATGTACGGGGGAGCAAAAGAAGCGTGTCCAGAAAGCCATCAACTTCGGTGCTCGGATTGTGACTGGCTTGGGCCGACGAGAACACGTGACCCCAGTGCTTCTAGAGTTGGGATGGGGACGAATCGACGACATGCTGAATGAATATGATCTCTCGATAGTGCGCCACCTGACAAACAGTGTCAGATGCGTCGGAGATTCTGCGGATGCAACTCGTCTCTCGCTCTGCACAGTCCAGACGCAGTACTCGAGCGACCGAGAGTTGCCAGCTGCAGTTGCCACGAGTACGGACTGAGTTCGCGAGACGCAGTTTTCTCTGTAGAGCGACCAGGACCTGGAACAGCACGCTGATCTGAGGCATGTGATTGTGTAGGTAGCTGCGTGGGGCCGGTGGGTGCCTATTAATAGCCAGACGTGCGATGCGTATGCTGTATGGTTGTCTCATGTCGTTTGTCATTTTTGCGTCGGGTCGATCGAGACAACACCTTAGTCCTTTAATCAATGTTGGATTACGGTCGAGCATTCTAGTGTTTGTGTTCAGTGTATGACCCAGCGTGTTTGTATGTATATTGACGTGGATACCATAAAATCCACTTTGTGGAGGTTTTGAATACATCATCTCTCTCTCTCTCATCTCTCATGCCATACCTGCCATATTGCATTTTCCAGCCTTGTAACGTGCCTTTTCATGCGTTTTTTTTTGTTGGGGGGGGGGGGGCTTTCAACGCTTGGAAAGGGGCCCTTTCAACGCTCGGGAAGGGGCCCTTTCGAGGCGCCGCCCCTCCCTGGACGAAATCCTGGCTACGTGCCTGATGCTTTGGGAGCAACAATCGCCGTCTGGTAATCGCACATCTGGCGAGGCGCGAGGAGGTTCAGGTCATCCCGTGCGCGTGACACATGATCATACTTTCTGAGTCCAGTAACGACCCTGCAGTTGCAAAGTTCACAACTTTCATCAGTCTGTTGTCGTTAGCAGCCGAACAATTGCCATATACAGAGATACAGTATCTCACGCGCGAGATGACCAGACCGCGCTGCACAATAGTTAGCATCACGCTCTGCGGGAGGAAGTGCCTCAGGTGGCGGAGACCGATCCGACACACTTCCGTACCACGTCACTGACATGTGCGTCCCAGCTAAGGTGGCGGTCAAACAGCACGCCGAGGATTTTAACGAACTGGCTCTCCTGGGTGGTCTCCCCACAGAGCCACACGCTGACAGGTGAGAGGTCGCGGGTGTTCTGCCGGGTGCCAAGGAGAAGGATTTCAGTTTTGGATGCGTTGAGTTTAAGTCCGTGTGCATGGAACCACGATGATAAGGAGGACAGTGTAGTCTCCATGCGTAGGATGAGGCTAGGAAGGTTGCGTTTAACATCGGATATAACGACCTGGGTATCGTCAGCGTACTGGGTCACATGAACGTCTGGCGCGTGCATGCTGAGGTCACATGAGCGTCTGGCGCGTGCATGCTGAGGTCGTTGGCAAAAGTAGTGAATAACAGAGGACCAAGGGCTGATCCCTGGAAGACACCCATGGTATTGGAAAGAGGCTTAAAAATCACTCTGTCACCAGAAGGGGAAGAGATGCAAACTGACTGAGTAAGACCGATGAGATAGGATGAAAACCAGGCCGGGTCAATGCCATAGAGCTGGAGTTTGGAAAGAAGCTGTGAATGAGGAATAACGTCAAAGCATTTACTAAGGCCCAAGAGGCACACACGAGAGACATGTCGACGGTCCATGTTGGAAAAGATGCGGTTAGTGATGGAGAGCAGAGCGGTTTCTGTGGAATGGCGGGGACGAAAACCATGTTGGCAGTGGTGGAACTTTATAAAATCGGTTGGTGGGGGGGGGGGGGGTCAACGGCCGAATGGTCAAGTTGACTTACTAAATGTCCAATACTATATATATGCCCAATACTATATGTATATGTATATATAGTGTATAATTATTATATAATATACTTATTATAAAACTATTACAATTATTACAATTATGGAACCATTTTTTCCCGTTTCATACAGGAAAAAATACCCAAAACATTTTTATCTCCAATTTCCTTCTTTCAGCCCATAAAATCGACAAATTACAAGTTAACTGAAATTGATAGGTAAACACTGACAAGGACAGAAACACAATTTCGAAGCCGTTAAATGTAAAGTTATCGCCATCGGTGGCCAATTAAAAATGCATTTGAAAAACACGTTCCTCATACATAATTTTCACATGCCAGCCGGAGTCGGCACAAATTAACTGACTTCGACTCCGGCAAAAATCACCTACTCTAATAGACTCGGATTCCGAGTCCGAGTCTGCAAGACTGCTTCTGACCGACATGGCTCTCCCAGCCCGTTTAAGGGATCTCCAGCATGACCGAGAGGTTTCTCAGACTGGCACAGGGCCCTCTTAGGTCAGACAATGGCCCTCTTAGACAGGTGTAAGGCCTTCTCAGATCAGACGGTGGTCATCTCTGGTCGACCGATAATCCTCTCAAAGAATCGGAGGGTCCTCTCTTAGAGACTTAGGGCTCTCTTAGGCCTGAAAAGCCCCCCCCCCCCCTCTGGACGATTAAGGGTCCTTTCAAACTGGTAAACAGATCTCTCAGACTGGCACAGGGCCCTCTCAGGCCTGACAAAGGTAATTTCAGAACGACAAGGAACCTAAGGCTCTAAGGCCTGGAAGATACTGTCTCAAACCAACTGAGGCCCCTCTCAGACCGCCGGGTTCTTTCCGGTCTTGACAACTCTAAGACCAGCCTGGGGCCCGCTCCGGCCTGGCAAGACTCAAGAGCCACTCGAGCCGACCGATGGTCCCGTCAGGCCGACTGAGTACTCCTTCAAGCCAACCAGGGTCCCCCTCAAGCCGACCGAAGGCCCCTCAGGTCGAAACATCACCTCAAACTGACCGAAGGCACCTTAGGCCGAAAAAGGGTCTTCTCAAGTCGACTAAGCCAACTGAGGGCCCTTCAAGGCGACCGAGAGCCCCCTAAAGCCGTCCAGAGGACCCCCTCAGTCAGATGATGGCCCCTTCATGCTGACCAAGGACCCCTTAGACCGAAAAGCCCCTTCAAGCTGACTGAGATCCCCTCAGACCAAACGAGAGCCACTCAGGACGACCGAGGGTTCCACAGGCCAACAGAGGGCCCCCTCAAGCTGACCGAGGGCTCCTCAGACCAAGCGAGGGTCCTCAGGCCCACTCAGGGTCCCCTCACGCGGACCGAGGTACCCTCAGGCATACCGAGGGCCACTTAGACCGACTGAGGTCCCCTCAAGCCCACAAAGGGTCCATCAGGCCGACAAAGAACCCCTCAGGCCGAACCAAAAGCTTCTCAGGCCAAAAAGGGTCCCCTCAACCCGGCCGAGGTTCCCTCAAGCCGATCGAGGGCCCCTAAAGTCGACCGAGGGCCCCTCAGGCCAACCGCGAGCTTCCATCCAGGCCGACCGAGGACCCCTCCAGGCTGACTGAGGCCCCCTTAGGCCGAAGAGGAGCTCGTCAGTCCGACTGGACACCCCTCAGGCCGACGAAGGGCCGGCCGGCCAAGCCGGCCGAGGTTCGATCAAGTCAACCGAGCCCCCCCCCCCCTAGTCGACCGAGGGCCCTCAGACCGATCAGGCCGACTGAGGTCCCCCCCCCCTCAGGCCGGTAGGGGAACCCTCAGGCCAAACAATGGCTACTTAGGCCGACTGGAACCCCCACGGATGGACGAATGACTCCTTCAAGTCGACGGAGTGCCACTTCAGGTCGACCGAGCTCCCCTCCAGGCCCAACGAGGCTCGCTCAGGCTGACCGAGGGCTCGTCAGGTCTACCAAGAACCCACTCAGGCCAACTTCGGTTAACCTCCTGGAAGAGACATGGACCCCTAGGCCCCCTGGCCGCGATGACCCGATGCCCTTTGATGGTACGATCCCCTCGACGTTCCTCCGCATCACACTATTATTCTAGCACGGATGTTAGATATTTAGGATATCGCAATATGAGGGAGCCAAAAAGGCTGCATAAACTTATTTTGCCTTATTTCAGGCAAAAAATAATTTTATAACAAATTCTATTGAACGCCATTTAAATAGAGCACTCCGATCACTAATTCGTCATGCTCCCCTCCGCTATTCGCTAATCTGAACGCTTGAACCTTGTATCTACAGACTTGTTAGCAGAAGAGAATCCATGCTACCAACTTACCCATATCATAATCGAAAAGCAGTCGCAGATGGAATCACAATGCTCGTATACTTGTAAGCTGGAATACTCGAGATGGTATCACATCTTGACAGTGTCCTGGAATTGGGAAATTTGGACGGAAGCTGACACCCTATGGATACTATTTTTCCACTCTTTTTCCCAAATTTTCTCTTAATTTTCCACTCCTTATTCTAAAATGTATCGGATAATTTGAACTCTATACTGGTTTATGAATGTAATGATAGGACAAGACAGGAAAAGGCAGATCAAAATTGACATAGGTAATAACTTATTCTGGTGAGCGGGTAATTGGACACTGATAAAGCCGAATACAATGGCTTTTGGTTGAATTTTCCGCTCTTTATGCTGATTTTTAGCCATAATTTTCCATTCCGCACCTAAGCTCCAAAGCAATCCTAGGACCCTGCATCTTGATATGATGAAATACAAAAAATTCAAAACAACAATCTGTACGGGTAGTCCTTGAAATTATAGAGGGGCACACATTTTGGAAAACATTGGGGGCCCGGAGCACCGTTGGGGGGGGGGGGGGGGAGCTCAGCTCAGCATTGGAGGGGGGGGGGGGGGGCTCGGACCCTCCCAAGGAGATATAAAGTTCCGCCCCTGCATGTTGGGATGGGGAGAGGAGATGATTGTCGGACATGTAGGCAGACGGCTGGCGCTGTACCAAACGTTCGACAATTTTGGTCATGATGGAGACTATAGAAATAGGACGATAGTTAGAGACTAGGGTTGGGTCACCGGATTTGAAGATGGGATGAACCAGAGAGTGCTTCCAAGAATCGGGAAAGTCGCATGAGGTAAGGCAGGTATTGACACATGGAGCAGGACAGGGCCGATGGCGTCAAAACAAAATAGCAGGATACGAATACAAACACCGTCAGGTCCACACGCACCAGAACGCTTCACGGAGAACACTACCTCCCGCAGCTCGGACAGTGCCACCCCGGTAACACGAAAACCGCAAGCTCCTACCCGTGGTAGACGGCACGAAACGTCGGGCGGCACCCCGAGACTAGCGAGGCCGGCCGCGACACGCGGGCCGACATGAACAAAAAAAGCTGTTCATCTCATCCGGTGTGGCAGCCAAGAGCGTAGCCAGCATTTTTCGAGACAGGTGCATCCGGTCGGGGGGCCCGTCACAGGGGGGAGGGGCCCCCATAAATATCCGAAACGGCATTTGGGCCCATTCCAGGCCCGAGAGGGCCATAGGCGTACCCCGGATTTTGCCAAGGTAGTATCCACGGCCAGTTTTATGGGCCCCCGGAGCGTCAGGGCCCCTTTCCAAAACTGAGGGTCCTTTTACACCTACCCCCGCAAAACAAATGTTGTTGTGCTGGGGGTTGGGTAAATAATAAAATGCGTTGTTGAGCGCGGGGGTAAATAATGAACATAAAAAGTTAATCTCAGATCCGACATGTTTTTAAGTCGTGATTTGAAGGAAGGGAAGGTTGCATCCTGAAGGTTGAAACTTCTTATCTGGCTTAAAAGAGACCTCTATGCACGGGTGGAGTTGCCTATTCAAATGGTAGGGTTACTGCCCCATCACTTTGTGTTTTGCCCCACCAACTGCTGTCAGATTTGGAGGTCATCCGGCATTAAAATGGTCATTTTCAACTCAACCAAGCAAAATTGCATTTTGTCCCACCAACGTTCTTGCAAAAGCTTCACCTATGCCTCTATGGGTCTGTTGGGCACACCGATGCCTTGGAAGATCGGTCTTGAAGGGCCTAGCAGGGAAACGGGGAAATTGCCCCCCCCCCTGAAGGTCTGTACGTGCCCCCTTTGGTCGAAAAAAATCAATGCTTTTTTTGATTTTTTTTTTAAAGAGGAAAATGGCGAAAATATGCCCCTTAAAAATATAGTGGACCAAATCCGGTGAGTTTTTTTCGTGGGGGTACTTTATGCCCCCTGAACAAAATTTGCCCCCTCCTGGAGCGAATCCTGGGTGCGCTACTGCTCACGGATGACCTTGAATGCGTGACTCGGCGTTATTCAGCTCGACTGGCAGACTGGGGGGCGGGGGGGGGGGGGGGCGGTTATCAGCGCGTACCCGACTCTCAGTACGCCAGTGGTGCCGGTGAGGTGCGGAGCGGTGCAGGGGATCGAAGCAGGGACTGCTGGTGACTGCTCACCGGCCCATAACAGCTCAGTGACAGACTGATAGTTGACTGGTGATTACCAAGTGCAGGTCACACCAGCGTTCACCAGCGATCACCAGAGTTCACCAGCGTTCACCAGAGTTCACCAGCGTCCACCAGAGTTCACCAGCCCTCTTTCACCATGTTTCGCCTGGGGCGTAAGAAGGGGCCTGGCTACGCCACCCCGCTGGAAGCCATGCAGAAGGGACCACGGGAGGAGCTCATCTATATGCCGTGTATAACGCCCGAGGGCAAACCCGACTACCTCGCTACGGTCGACCTAAAAAAACAACAGGCAAGGCAACCATTCACACATTAGTGGTAATTGCTAGGCTAAATTGCAGTACCTAGTACACTGACAAATAACAAATAGCTAAAACTGTTTTAGCTGCAGCCGACGCCAGTGGCGGATCCAGAGGAGGGGGGGGGGGGCATGGGGTCATGCGCCCCCCCCTTGAGCCTCGAAGGGACCCAATAGCCCGAGGGGCCATAGCCGATCGAAGTGAAGTGAAGTGAAGTGACTCGAAACTAATTTCACCCCGTTTTCGAACAAATCGCAAGTAAATTTGCCCACTTTGACGTTGACCTCCAGAGGGCCCATTCTGACCTCCAGAGAGCCCACTCTGGTCTCCGTAGGGGCCACTCCAGCCGCCAGAGGGCCCACTCTGACCTCCAGAGGGCCCATTCTTCCTTGGAGAGGGCCCATTCTGGTTTGTAGAGGCCCATTTTAGCATGTGAACGGCATATTTTGAACTAAAACGGTCCATTCTGGCCTACATTTGTCTTCAAGGTCAAAAAGGCTCACCAAGGCTTGAGGGGGCACACTAAGGCATGGGGGGGGGGGGGGCACAAAGGCCTGGGGGGCCCTTTTTGCTACCTGGCCCCCTCCTTGACCGAATCCTGGATCCGCCACTGGCTGACGCCACTGGCTGACTTGTTGCGTTTCGGTGATTATGATATGCTCTGTAATCTTATTAACTGAATTGTTTGATTACAGATCACAGAGAAGTGACGTCATTACAGATCACAGAAAAGTGACGTCATTACAGATCACAGAGAACTGACGTCATTACAGATCACAGAGAAGTGACGTCATTACAGATCACAGAGAAGTGGCGTCATTACAGATCACAGAGAACTGACGTCATTACAGATCACAGAGAAGTGACGTCATTACAGAGCACATATAACTGACGTCATTACAGATCACAGAGAACTGACGGCATTACAGATCACAGAGAAGTGACGTCATTACAGATCACAGAGAAGTGGCGTCATTACAGAGCACAGACAAGTGACGTCATTACAGATCACAGAGAAGTGACTGCATTCCAGATCACAGAGCAGTTACGTCATTACAGATCACAGATAAGTGACGTCATTACAGCGCACAGATAAGTGACGTCATTACAGATCACAGAGCAGTGACGTCATTACAGATCACAAAGAAGTGACGTAATTACATATCACAGAGAAGTGACGTAATTACAGATCACATAGAAGTGACGTCATTACATATCACAGATAAGTGACGTCATTACAGATCACAAGGAAGTGACGTCATTACAGATCACAGAGAAGTGACGTCATTACAGATCACAGAGCAGTGACGTCATTACAGATCACAGAGAAGTGACGTCATTACAGAACACATATAACTGACGTCATTAAAGAGCACAAATAACTGACCGATTGTATGCATATGATATTTACTAACCGACACTTCAAGCAATTTGTAGCCGATGCTTCTCTATTTGAGAATGCCAGAATGAACATTATTCTTCTCTATCTAACGTGCTGTTAAAGGAAATAGTTCACTTTCGGGAAATTTTTCAGAACACGATTTTATTATATTTTTTAATACAGTTTCTTTTTATATTTTCAAAAATGGTCCTACATCGCGCCAATTCAGGGCAGAAGGTTGTAAATTATTAATGTTATGGTGTACATTATTGGTCTGCGCATGCTCCATGGCAGTGCTGGCACTTTCAGACGGTACGGTACATCATATATGCGCCGTATTCCTTCGCCAAAAAGTCAAATATCTTCGGTTGGAGAGTCTTTTCAGCCAAGAAAGTTCCAGATAAGCATTTCTCAACACGGGCTACAAAACTGCTATTTCAGTTCAAAACCCATGTTGAAGGTGAACTATTTCCTTTAAAGGAAATAGTTCACCTTCGGAAATTTTTCAGAACACGATTGTATTATATTTTTTAATAGTTTCTTTTTTTCTTTTAAAAAATGGTCCTACACCGCGCCAATTCAGGACAGAAGGTCGTACATTATTAATGTTATGGTGTGCGTTATTGGTCTGCGCATGCGCCCTGGTAGTGCTGGCACTCTCAGACGGTACGGTATATCATATATGCGCCGCATTCCTTCGCCAAAAAGTCAAATATCTTCGGCTGGAGAGTCTTTTCAGCCAAGAAAAGTTGCAGATAAGGATTTCTCAACACGGGCTACAAAACTGCTATTTCAGTTCAAAATCCCATGTTGAAGGTGAACTATTTCCTTTAAAGGGATTATACGGGTTTCCGCCCTGAAAGTAAATGCACTCTTTTGCAGTTGTATGAGCTTTAAACACGTTTAAGACATATAACAGGGACCTCAATGCTCATTTAGTCCATTATTTCAGAAATTATCAGCGTTAAAACTTGGGCGTTTTTCGAGACTAGTATCAGATAACGAGTACTTGATCGGCACTACTGTCCACCACTTTTATCTTAAGATCAATTTTAGAGTTTTTAATTATCTGCAAGTCTTACACTGGATCACAAAATTATTATGCAATTCAAAACTGACGGGACTTTGTATTACTACACACTGTTCGTTGAGGTTTTGTGTTTTTGTGGTTTTCTTTTCTCTGATCTGTAGCGTTGAGAATTTGGTGGCGGCGTATTATTTTTTTGGCATGAAAATTCATGAAAAATTAGAATTTTATGGGAAAACTAGGTAACTGCTGCTGTCGTTGGAACAAAACAATTTTTTTTTCTTTCAAATATTGCTTATTTTACCGGAAATATGCCATACGTGAGGTGTTTTTATTAGCATAAAAGAGATGACTGGCTCTGCCTCAGCCGGTCCTGCAGAAAATACGCGGTGGCATCACCGCGCACTTTGGAATGTCCTTACGTGCAGAAGAGGTTATTTCCAGAAAAATGTGGCTACCGTGGGACTTCTACCACCTTTATAAGTACGTTTTACTATGTAACTCAATTATTCTGGGGAAAAAACCCGTATAATCCCTTTAACTCCCAGCACCTAAGGCCAAATTTGAAAGAAGACTAGATTTCGCTTCGTTGTACCACGAGAATCGATGTTCCAAAAAACATCTGCAAACATTGTTAATATTAGGTACCTGTGGAATCAGCCAATGCGCCGATTTTCGGCGGAGGTCAGGGAGGGGGGTCAGGGGAGTCGCTTTGGGAAGGGTCCGAGGGTGATGGCCCTGATGAGCACTGGATCCGATCCTGGCCTTGGAACGCAGACTGGTTATTGATTTAACTTTTGGAACGATTCAATCATGATTCATTTTGGAATCTGAATGATTCAATCACCGTTCGATTCACGGATACAATTTTGAAAGTTAATTCTTTCCGATTCAAAGAATCAAAACAAATATTTGAATCGATTCACGTTTGATTCAACATTTAAATATATGTGGTGAATTAATGTCGAATCAATAACAATGGAAACACATATATGATCATTAAAACATTGTTACAGCAATACTATTTCAGTATACATGAATGTAGCCACTGGGACTGCATGTATTTCCACAATTTACCAGTATACTTGAATCGTTAAATCTTTTGATTCAATCAGCCTTTATTTGATGCGGGTTTTGATTCAATCACGATTCATGAATCAAAAGATCTGGTGGTGAATCAATTATTTTTTTTATTCAAGGAATGTTGATTGCACGATTCCAATCGATTCAATCAGTGTCCAATCAATAACCAATCTTCGGCGGTTGGCAGGGATTCAATCGCGGGACCACGCAGCCGAGTCAATCAGCTGATCGCCGAGTCAATCAGCTGATCGCCGAGTCAATCAGCTGATCAGCTGATCAGCTGAGTGATCTGAATCAGCTGAGTGAGCGCTGCCTAGCGAGGCACTGCCCGAGGGATAAACTAGTACATGACTGGTAAATCCAGTCAGTGGATTAGTAACGGACCTCGTACGACAGGTCAGGGCGGCTGTCTTCCTGTCGGTCACACCGCCCCGCGTGTGACATTTGACACAAATATCCCATGTTTGTGTCACGAACAACCCCTTCCCCTGTTTGTGTCACGTGCAATCAAAACAAATAGCCTCTGTGTCACGTGTCATCAAAATAAACACCCCTGTTTGTGTTACGTGTCATCAAAATAAACACCCTCTGTTTGTGACACGTTTGTGACACCAGTTCATGCTCAGCTCAGCTATGGCAGCAGTGGTGACTGGTTTTACCGGTCGAAACCGGCTCAATCCGGTTATGTCTGCTTACATAAGTACCTACTGTAGCGACGCAGCAGGCCTCCAGATCAAGCATAAACATATCTGGCATTACACGTAAATCTTGTTTACTGGATGTAACGGCAAAAACTGCCGACTACTATAAGTGCCAAGTCATGCTCATCAGGCATTTTCACCGCTCTAGCTAACTGCTCAAACGGCTGCCAAATGTTTAACCCGCGCCCCGCTGGGGTATTAAGGTGTGTCGATTTTCTCTCATCTTTTAAACGAGAGCGGAGTAGTGATAAATCGATGCCTTTATATGTGAGGGTATCAAAAATACAAACAGCCTCAATTTTTGGGAAGTTTAGCTGGCGGGGTTTGCTTCCGAAGTTCGGAATTCCCATCATTTTTTGTATTTCTCCTCTGCTCCCAAAGGAAAACATTTCCTAATTGAAGGCTACTTCTAAATTTGTTCCCAATATCAGGGGATTGGAAACGATTAATTCATTGCCATGTTGTTACATTTTAGACGCAGCCAAAAAACAAAACAAAATGAAAAAATAAGCCGGAAACCGGCGTATCTTGCAGCCTCAAACATTAAATTGTGATGTATTGAGCTGTTTCCGTTTTATTTTTGGTACGTAGGACTAGGTTGGTAAGCAAGTAGGTAGGTACCTCCCAAGTCCAATTCATCCAGTTAACATCGCTGTTCGATCCTGCAACCATCGATTGATTTTAGCTAGATAATCAACACTATCGTGCAACAGTATCGTGCAGCTCGGCTGGCTCGGCGCGACTGAACTGGTTGAGTACATAGGCGTAGGAACAGGGGGGGGGGGCAGGGGGCAGCCGCCCCCCAACATTTTGGATTTTAACATTACGCCTATGGGCGTTGCATGAAAATAATCGACTTAAGAATGCCTCCTGCCCCCCTCCCCCCCGAACTTGAGCATAGTTCCTACGACCCTGGTTGAGTACCATTAACCATGCGGTATCTGCAGTCCAACGAGCCATGACGACCGGCAACCCTGAGCATATAGCAGACACCATGGGACCGCGTGCCTGCACGATCTGCACGACCACAACACCAGACACGCCGGTCGCGTCACACTACCGCGTATCCGAACAGAAGCCGGCAGGCGCAGACTGTGTAGCAGGGGCGTCTACATGCTGAACAGACTGCGTCTGGATCCAACATGTGGACCATCATTCCGTGCCGTGCTGAAACGAGCAATATTGTATAGTCGCGACTGAAGTGTTGTACTTATCTTCCACGCATCGACATTGTGCGGATTATGTTCGGCTTACGTGACTGCCATACCCTTTTAACCGTCGTTGGTTTAATTTCATTGGACGTTTCTGGTGAAAAGCCACCGCAAAGATGTGGATCCATGACTAATGCATCTCTGTATCTGTATCAGCAGAGCACTCTCAATGGTTTTGATCTGTCATGCCGTCATCATCATGTTCCATTGGAAGTAAAAAGGACGTGATAATCCATTTAAACTCAGTTAATTCTGTGGAGCTACTTCGACTAACCAGCTCCCAATTTTGCCTTTCAGATGTTTCTTTTTCTCTAATTAAATATGCCAGATACTCGCACTAAAGTCAGCAGAAATGTCAGCCGTTTTGTGGGTTCTAGAAGAGGCCTGTTGCCATCTGAGCGTCCTACAGCTGGAGACATGCTGCGGCCAGCTGTATTGAATCGGGAACAATGCAATGGCAGGAGGAGCTACAGTGTTGAGCAACTGATTTCGGACCTCCTTCCACCCAGGGTATTAGAACAACGGGCAGAACAGTAAGGAATGTAACGCCCAAATGAACTAGACGAGATATAATTTGTATCGTAATTGTTTTGTCTATTATAAATTAAAGGTATACTTTTATTTAAAAAAAATAAGGTATAGCTTTTGAACTACGTCACCATCTACATCTCTACATCGCTACATCTCTCATCACTTCTAGCGGACCTGGGCCTACGAGCCTGTCGGGTCTCACTTCAGATTTCACATCAGGTCTCAAATCCAAGTCACTGCAGGTCGAGCTGGCAAGTGGCAACAGACGAGAGGGATCTGCATTTCCCATTTCAGCCGGAGGAGAGGATGTTTTGCTCTTTTCTCTCTTTCCCCTACCCTCCTTTACCTCTATCTCTTCTTTTACCTTCTTCTCCATTCGTCTCACCCTACAATGTATCCCTCCATTGCTATCCCACTCTGCAACGTACATTCGGTCTCATAATGATCTTCCCTAGCTCTGGGTCTCCCACGGTAGGCAAAACGATAGCTGGCTGAATCCCGCACCGAGGCGGGGCTGGACCGGTTTGACAGCTCGCCCGGTGCCGGCCGATACTTGGCAGAATCTGCACCGCTCCGTCCTGGTCTGACCCACACAGGCCGATCGGGGAATAACAATACGCATGTGTGGCGAGGCTGTGTGGCGGACCGTGGTTGAAAATATACGCAGACCTAGCATGTCAAGTTAGCGACGATGTCTGTGATGACGAGTTTTAAGAAAACCATAGTTCTGTGAAGCATCGCTAAGTGTGCAATTGATAGAACATTACACGGGCTATACTTTAAGACGAATATTTTTTATCTCAAGTTGATCTATACCGTCGTCACAGATGTCGCCTCGGAAATGGATATCCGTCGTGTCGCTTGCGACGATTGAGAAATTTGCATTGCGACAAAAAAAACGTCGATATTTTGACCTGATCTCAAGGTCAAGGTTAAATTTAAACAGGTAGCCAGTCAGATGCTCTATCAGCTACACACCTGGCGATGCTAAATAGACCTAAGGTTTGAAATACTGTCGTCGCAGATATCGTCGCTAACTTAATGGATATCAACCCGACCGGGTGTGTTTGTGAAGCGTGAAGGACAGAGCGGCGTGATGCGAACATATCAGTGCGAGGCCCACTGCGTTTGTCTACTTTTTCGTGTAAAATCATCAGGTGGACGTTTGCATTCGTAATTTAGGGGTTCTGCATTGCACATGACACGTGGCATGATTAAGAAAGAAATACACGTAAAAGCGCCTGGTGCCAGCGCGGTTCGAACCCACGACCAATCTACGAATACACTAGGAGTAGACAGCTATACCGACTGAGCTATTTGGGCTTACGTGAGGAGCACTGTTCTTCAGTCTCCAATATTGGATCCTCTGTCAGCTCAGGACAGACGACCTCTTGACCCTCGAGACAGACGGCCCTGACCACCACCCGGGTTGCGGCGCATTCCATTCCGACAACGCCCCGCACTCCCTCCCTCCCTCCCGTTCCCCAAGTCACGCACCTGCCAGACAGCCACAATGGGTACCAACCTACGGTGGGGAAACCCACCTGTTTGTGCCTGTCGCGACCGTAGCGCCACGTGGTGGCAAGGGAAGATCATTATGAGACCGACTGTACCTCTCGCTCCACACGCAAGAGTGGAACGGAACCCGGTGCAGTACCCTGTCCTCTATCTAACCCTCCCACTCTCCCTACCCCCATGACCCCCTGTCATTCCCCAATGTTACAAATACAGTAGTAGCATTTATTTGTCAGTATTTGGTCAGTTAAAGGAGAAAAAAACGCAACTTAAAAAAATGGCATGAGTTACTCATATTTAAGGAGCCGTAAGTCGGTCAAAAATAAAGACATTGCTTGGAAATTTGGTGTTGATATCGTCCATACTAGGTTCTCCAATATATATTCCGTTTTTTAATATCCATAAAAAAGAATATTTTGTGGAAATTTTCCCGAAAATAATCATTTTGTATTTATTTTGGGGGGTCAAAACCAGAATTTTCAAAAATTCGAAATAGCCATTTTGAAGAAAATATTGTTTCCTTTTTATTATGACGTTTTTATTTGCGATTGTTAAACTCGATTTTCTACGATTTTTCAAACATTTATCGTTTTTCCACCAAAAATTACATGACGTCATTAAAACGTCATTATCTCTCAAAATGCTGCACCTCACTGCACTGAAATTTGGTGCGAAGACGTCGAATGGAAGCAGAATAAGGTACTGCAAGTTGCACCTCGATGTCTGTTGTCGTTTTCAATTTATTGAGAAATTCCGTGAGGTGGGTAAAATTTACCCCCCCTCCCAGCGGCGCGCGGTTTAACTGAGAACATTACGAAATCACGTGACCTGACCTGAAGTCACATGTCAAAATGTCGATTTTGTTTTATATACGAATTTGCACAAATATAACAATACATAAATTTGTGGTTAATGGCGATTCTGATGATGATACATACTTATAATTATGTATATGGGAAATATCGCCCTCTGAACATTAACACGCGCCCTGGAGGGCCTCTCATAAATACACGCCCTGGAGGGGGGGGGGGGGGGGGGCGGATTTCGCTCCACCCCCCACCCTATGATCTCGAAAACCACGCAACGTAGCGACCAGCGGAAAACGACGTTAGATAGCTCGAGACAAGCTCTTTCGAAAGTATTTCGCTCATTTTGTTTTTGCTCAGGTCAATATTGAGGTCACCAGACGTCATCAAGGGTCAGATTTTCAAGTTCTCAAGACTTCGCTTTCAACACCCCCAAATATCTCGGGAACTATGATAGTTAACAGCAAACGAGAATAAAACAATCGATAGCCCTTGCAAAAATGCAATCGACATAGGTGTCCTCAGCTTTGAGTTTAGGTCAATAGTTTCGGCTCCAGAGGTCATCAAATCTCAAAAAGTTTTTTTTTGCAAAACAGTTTTCCGCAAATAACTTTTCACCTAATAAAGTTACCGCAATCGTGATTACGCCATCGTGTTTATCTCAGCAAGGTGCTTCGAATCATATTCATGGTGACCGGGTTAGGTCAACTGAGAAATTTGACCTCAGGCCAAGGTCAAGTGGTGACCCAAGTTGGTCATATTGCATATTGAGAGACGTGTCCCGACGAGACAAACACATTGGTACCATTTTCTCTTCTCTATCTTCATTATGTCGATAGTTATTGACAAAACAGTGTTGGCGGTCACGAAATTGACCTGACCTTAGGTCACCGATATTAGTAATTCGAGATAAAAAAATGGTTGGTATCTATGACCTTATGAAATCCTGCAAGATTGAAACTGATCGGCTTAAAACTGTGGCTGTGGTATGCAAACGTTTTGGAGTTGAGGTCATCACGTGACCTGGTCTGGTGACCTGACCTGAGATGGCCCGAGATCAATAATTTTACATAATTTGGGAAGTTCTTTGCTCAACAGGTGTGCAAGAAACGGCGGCGCTGCGCGCCGCAGTTTGTGCGCTATCCTCTAAAAACCGGAGGGGAGGGGGCAGATTTCGCACCCCTCCAGGGTGCGTGTTAAAGCTGTGCACGACATTCAAGGGATGCCTGAGGCTATAACTCGAAAACCGTTCGACGGACGGGGATGGCAATTTGACAGCGTGAATCTACCACCCAGATAACCCCCGACACCTAGTTCAATCGAAATATGAGAGGCATGATGTTATGGTTTGTTCGATCTGACGTGGACTGCACGGGTGACCTCTGGTCACGTGACCTTGAGGTCACAGAGCGACTACAGGGCTTATGTTATATATCATTGAAAGAAGGTCGACAAGATAAGCATAATGCCGTTTAATTGAGCAGTCTAGCACAATGACGTGCAAAGTTATTACCAAAGTGTGCTGGTGACCATGACTTTTCGAAATACAAAAATATAATTGCAATATTTAGAGCAAAAAATATCTCTTATTTTTGAAACATCGAAGGCTTATGTATCGAAATCGATTATGGTAAGAACAAATCCGAATTTGAAAAGACCACATTATAAAATCACGAAATTTGACCTGAGCTCACGTGTTGAATTTTTTCTTCTCCAAATTATTATGTCATATTAATATATGGTTTCTGATGATTCTGATGATATATAGGTTTATATGACTCGCATGCTTTAGAGGGGAGATATTGCCCGCTAAACATTCCAGTTTTGCTTGACAATACAAAGTTGCCCGAGGCTGTAACTCGAAAACCGTTCAACGGATGGGGCTGAAAAGTGCACAGCGTGAATCTACAGCTCAGATGAGCCCCACACATAGCTTTATCAAAATCTGAGATGTAGTGTGTTATTTCGGGATTTTTGGGTCCTGCAATCCGCCAGCTGGAGATTTTGTGGTTGATCTGTCCTGGAATCCGCCAGCTGGCGCGATCCTTTCACAAACCATCTGAACCAGCACTCACAGCCGGCACAATGTGTGTGTGAGAAAACACTTGCCGCCACCCACCCGCCGGCCAGCTGCGGTACCGCAGATGGCACTCAGCTGTCAGCAGACAGCACCGCACACGGCCTGCTGACGTCATCAGAGCTGTGGGTAAGAGGCACAAGAGGCCCGTGACCAGACGTGTAAGGCAGGCGTGCAGTGCGGCCTGGTCACGTGCAGCCGGCTCCTGGCTTGACGGCGAGAAGGTGGCGGCCAGAGGCTGCTGGAGGGGAAAAATATACAAAAACTTGCTGCACAGTGGCAGCGGGTTTCAATTTGTGCATAAAAACCCGCACGCTCACAAAAGAACACGCCAAATTCAAACACACACAAAGAGTTTTAAAAGCCCTCCATTCTGCTTTCTCAGACCATTTGGATTGGTAACTGATGGATTCTGACGGACAGATTTAACTGGCGGACGGATGTTTTTTTTCGGGGCATGAATTCATAAGGTGTCGTCGACTGCGCTGCGCAGCCGGACCTGCTCCGCCCGGGAAGTGCGGGGGGCCCTGCGCAGTCCAAGGCTGAAGTGCACTCAAGGGTACTGATTTGCATAGGTGGCCTTGACAGCGCCATCTTGTTTGGTGTGGATACGCGTATCTCCACATTGCGGATCACCAGCACGTTAGTATTTGGAATAGGCTGGTGATGTTACGAATTCGTTATTTTCATTGTTGAGCAGGTCAATTTATGTAATCGCCAGTTTACACGCGAAACATAAATTGATATACAATTGGTTGCAGGATCACCAAACCACTACCTGTCTGGGTGTGTTAGTTCTGCTGGAGGATCATACTGACAACAGTAGTATCGTTATCAATTGGAGGTCACTTTATAATAGTTTTGCTCGCGTGCTCACAATTTTACGCTCTGAAACAAAACACCTCACATTTGATCACAAGAGCTGTTTCTGACAACTTTCGTTATATAACGTATGGTTGATCAGGTGCCTACTGACGGCCAGCTGGTCTTCAGTTAAAGGAAATAGTTCACCTTCAACATGGGGTTTTGAACTGATATAGCAGTTTTGTAGCCCGTGTTGAGAAATCCTTATCTGGAACTTTTCTTGGCTGAAAAGACTCTCCAGCCGAAGATATTTGACTTTTTGGCGAAGGAATACGGCGCATTAATGATATACCGTACCGTCTGAATTGTGCCAGCACTGCATGGAGCATGCGCAGACCAATAACGCACACGATAAAATTAATAATTTACAACCTTCTGTCCTGAATTGGCGCGATGTAGGACCATTTTTAAAAAGAAAAAAGAAACTGTATTAACAAAAATATAATAAAATCGTGTTCTGAAGAAAACAATTCCGAAGGTGAACTATTTCCTTTAATATAATCTCGCCGACTGGGACCAATAGGATAAACAGCCGACTGGGACAGACAGAATACACAGCTGACTGCAGGATAAACAGCTGACTGCGAGGTGACGGGACTGAGCTCCCAGAGTTGTTATTGCTGGTGTCCACGGCCGGGAGTAAGAAGATCCATAGGCGTAGGTAGCAACAGGGGGAGGGAGCATGGCCCCTCACTTTTGGCCATTTTGTTGCTAACATATTGTATTTGGCTTGGTGAGAAAAATGTTGGATGGCAAAAGGTTCGACAGGACAAGTTAGCCCCATACTTCCATACTTCTCTTCCCAACTCCTCGTTGGGTTTAGCTCAAGACAAGATCGAAGTTTCACTGCCCCCACCCCTACTTTTCGTGACGTTCCTACATCCCTGAGAAGATTAGTGAAACATTGCTGATTTAAACACTTTGAACACATACTTCGAAAATAATAAGTGCTTTATAAATTACAAATGTTAGTTACAAACATGTACTTTACAATTACAAATGGTGATCGCTAATCAAAAGCGATCGTTTCTGCGCTCCTCGAAGGTTGGCGATATATCAGCGCATTTTTCGAATGTGTTTCTAATTTAGTATATAACTTAGTATAGATGCTAGTGCTGTAGGAACGTCACGAAAAGTAGGGGTGGGGGCAGTGAAACTTCGATCTTGTCTTGAGCTAAACCCAACTGAGGAGCAGTGGTCTCTTGTCGACGTTTTCACCCAGGCGTTAGACAGCGACACCGCCGCGCTGCACTGGTGGGCAAGGAAACCCGTCACTTTCATAATGGGAATTTGAACTAAGACACCCGTTTTGAAGGCGATGTCGAGAAATCACTTACTACATACTCTGTTTGTAAAATTCATCGCTGTGTCGAAAAGCTTCATATGGAAGCATGTTTGCAAAAGCAGCGTTATTGGACCAGTGAGCGAACCCTTCGCCAATGACAATATTATGCTTATTATGTATCCAATGATGAGATATTAATTACATTTGTACTTACTAATTTTATAAATAATTATTTTATTTTAACAGAAGTTCAGAGCTTTTACAGTAACTTCTTTTCGTCTTTCGACGCACATAATGTGAGAACATGCGCGAAATCGAAATTTGTGCCACTTAACAATCTATACTGAAAATCCGAATCTATGTTTTCGAAATATTTTCCTTTGGAAAAATTGCTTTTTGAAATATATCTTGATTATTTAGCCAAAACTATGCCATATTTAACATGTCCAGGTACTTATTATTAGCGCATTCGCAGTAATTTGGCAAAATGACTGGTTTCCTAACTGGACTGATGTTTGTCGTGACGTTACCGACAGCACTTACGGCTCTGTCAATTGTCTGTCCTCGGGGGTCTCGGATATTGTGTAAGGACTTTTCATTGCTACATAATTATTTGGGTATGGAGCAATCCTACTATTTACCTGTGCCATTGGGTGGCACTATGCTATTCCCCGACCACTTCTCGGTCGATGAGATAATTTTGCATTTTTCCTCGTTGCTCGGGGCCAGAACATGCCTAGTTTATACACCAAACTTACATCCCAGGGCCTCCCAGGGCTGGACGATTGAATCAACGGAATCCACGATCGGGGTTCCCCGTTTGTTATCGGGACTCGGGACCAAACGGATTGACTACATGACGAGGAGGGTCTCGTTGGTTCAACTTTTCACCTGGCTGCCCTCAATTAAAATGCATGCCTCCCCCATGTAAACGATTCAAAAATGAATTGCTCTGGACTATGCTGCATGGGTGTCAAGCAGACTTGTTAGAATTGAATGGACGGACTCAAATTATCGCTGTCTCGTCGGCAACCCTTCGGGTCCGGATAACGACCGGATAACGATCTGATAACGATCTGATAACGATCGGATAACAATCGGATAACGATCGGATAACGATCGGATAACGATCGGATAACGATCGGATAACGATCGGATAACGACCGAGGCCCGCTGCCGCCGCGAACTGCAGCTGATATGCAAGGTTGGTGCGCAAACTGCAGCTGTATTCTGGGTACCAGAACATACCTACGTTCTGGGTATAAAGCTCAGTTCAGTTCAGTTCAGTTCATATACTGGCGAAGCATTCCACGTTGTGGTTTAGTGTTTGATCCGTTTCCAAGAACACCGTCAAGAGGGGTAAATAGAGGCAAATATGAGTACATAGAGGCATACACATGCATCGGTAAAGGACGCTAGTACAGATGTCTAAATCAGACGCTAAATGTTAAAACAGATGCAAATACAAATGCTAAATCATCTTTGCACTAAAGATGATATGTCAAATCAAAGATAATTTGGTAGAGCGGCGAGAAGATCTGGTAACATACGAGCAGCCGAGGCGGCTGCCGGCAGGTTGTTCCAGGACTGAGATGCACGGTATGAAAAAGTATTGCGAGCCAAGGAAAGCCGAAACGGAGGAAGCTGTAACTTGCCACTGGCTGTTGTGAGAGTAACTCGCTGCGACACGGCCGAACGTCGGACAAATAACGACTGGACAGCTTCCGGAGTGTTTGCATCATTCAAAGCCTTGAAGACTTTGATGCAGTTGAAGACTTTGATGCTTGAAGATGTTTGACCAGGTCGTCATTTTTGCGCCAGCCAAGTTGATCTAAAATAGGTGAGATGTGGTCAAATTTTCGAGCATCTGTTACTATCCGAGCCGTAAATTTATTAGTTTTTGAATTATGTGCAAGTGACGGGCTGCAGCTCCGCCCCAGATTGAGAAACAGTAGATGATGTGGGGAAACACGTGAGCATGAAAAGGGTCTCCATGCGGGTCTCTGGTGTGAGGTGGTGACGAATTTTGTGAAGTGAAAGAAGAATGGAGTTGCACTGTTTGACAACATTGGATATATGCTCCTCCAAGGATAATGTATTGTCAAAAACCATTCCGAGCATCTTCACGGACGGGGAGGGGACCAGGACGTGACCGGATATGTTGATCGAGAAAGAACGGGTGCTTTTTAGAGACTGGGAGGTGCCGACAAGAAGAAGAGTTGTTTTGGTAGGATTACCAAAACGTTAGATTTAAAGTAGGATTGGATAGACCTCAGTGTCTCCTGGCGAGATTTCAGAGCGCTGAGCTGGTCTGGAGGATAGGAGTCTAATAAGGAGGTATCATCGGCACGACGGCATAGGATATTAAGCGTCCGTGAGGCAGGGAGGATGGAAGGTCGTTTGTGAAAATGCTGAAGAGTACCGGGCCCGTTAACCCGCGCCGTGCTGGTGCTCGGTGCCAGCTTCGCCGTGCCGGGGGGGGGGGGGAGGGGGTTAGACCCCACCCCCTCTAACTCGAAAACTAGAAGGGCTAGAAAGACGCGGAAAAGGGCGTTCGAAAGCTCTTGACCAGCACATTCGAAGGTACTTCGGATTTTTTGTTTCCCCTCAAGTCAATATTGAGGTCACCAGAGGGCATCAAAGGTCAGATTTTCCAGTTTTAGGACTTCGCTCCAGAAACCCCCAGATATCATACTGTGAACTGTGATAGCTAGGAACAAACGAGAAAAAAAAAACAATGGAAAGCTCTTGAAAAATGCAATCGCTAATGTGCCCTCAGATGCTCAGGTCAGGTGCTCAGGTCAATAGTTGAGCCTCCAGAGCTCATCAAATGTCAAAAAGGTTATTTTTTTTAACAAATTTGCGAAAATTGGTTAATGTATTTTCAACATTAGAAGTTTTGTTTTGTTTTGTCTCTGGCTGTATATAACACTGGGCTTAATTAAGCTTATCAATACAAAGGAAAACAATACAAAACCATCATGAAACAATGCAAAATGGTGATTAAATCGGAAGTTCACTTATGCACCCAACGGCGACCTATTTAGTGTCAGTGATTTGTTTCATTGACCAATCAGGGACGTTGCCACGCTTCTCGGCGCACTTACTTCATTTCTGGCCCTATGACTTGTTTACAAATACAGATTCAAACCAGAAATAGTGATGGATCATACTGTTCGTCACCATATATAAGTATGTACATATTTTATTTTCCCAAAATGTAATTTTCGAAATATAAAAGTAGTTATTTCACTTTTAAATTGAGATGCGATCAATTTGATACCATACATGTGTAATACAATCATGCAGATAAATACATAAAAGTCATTTTTCCCCTTTAACCCATCCAAAGCCACCACCTAGATCATGTTGCAAGGTGAGAAGGATACTTGATACCTATATATGTAAATGCCTACCATATATGTAGCTGTCAAACTATCTTCCCTAGCTGTCAAACTATCTTCCCGGCCCGTTCGTAACTACCTGTTCCTCCTCTACTTCTAGGTGATCCACCGGCTAGTGATGCCGCACCTGGATGACGAGCTGCACCACAGCGGGTGGAACGCCTGCTCGAGCTGTCACGGCGACTGCAGCAGGTCCCGCGATAAGCTGGTGCTGCCAGCTCTGGGCAGTAGCCGCATTTACATCGCTGACGTCAGCCTGCCCCGGGCACCCCGACTGCACGCGGTGAGAGTCCGCCACTGACATTTACATCGCTGACGTCAGCCTGCCCCGGGTACCCAGACTGCACGCGGTGAGAGTCCGCCACTGACATTTACATCGCTGACGTCAGCCTGCCCCGGGTACCCAGACTGCACGCGGTGAGAGTCCGCCACTGATAAGTAGACCTATGATATCAGTAGAATTCATAAGACCGAAGTATGATAAGTAGAATTGCTTAAAGTTTTGTTCCAGTTTCGGAGCCTGGCGTCATCATTTCTTAAGTTTTTCTCTACTTCAATTTGGGCAGGTCGGCAGACCGCACTTATTTTTTTCCAACAGATCTGACCTGACCTAATCTGCCTTCATCTGATCTTACCTCACCTCGTTTGTTTCCACTTCAACTGACCTGGTTACTAATTTGTTCTACTCTGCCCTGACCTGACCCTGCTCTGCCCTGCCCTGCCCTCTGCCCTGCCCTCTGCCCTGCCCTCTGCCCTGCCCTCTGCCCTGCCCTCTGCCCTGCCCTCTGCCCTGCCCTCTGCCCTGCCCTCTGCCCTGCACTCTGCCCTGCCCTCTGCCCTGCCCTCTGCCCTGCCCTCTGCCCTGCCCTCTGACCTGACCCTGCTCTGCCCTGCCCTGCCCTCTGCCCTGCCCTGCCCTCTGCCCTGCCCTCTGCCCTGCCCTCTGCCCTGCCCTCTGCCCTGCCCTCTGCCCTGCCCTCTGCCCTGCCCTCTGCCCTGCCCTCTGACCTGCCCTCTGACCTGCCCTCTGACCTGACCCTGCTCTGCCCTGCCCTCTGCCCTGCCCTCTGCCCTGCCCTCTGCCCTGCCCTCTGCCCTGCCCTCTGCCCTGCCCTCTGCCCTGCCCTCTGCCCTGCCCTCTGCCCTGCCCTGCCCTGCCCTCTGCCCTGCCCTGCCCTCTGCCCTGCCCTCTGCCCTGCCCTCTGCCCTGCCCTGCCCTGCCCTCTGCCCTGCCCTCTGCCCTGCCCTCTGCCCTGCCCTCTGCCCTGCCCTCTGCCCTGCCCTCTGCCCTGCACTCTGCCCTGCCCTCTGCCCTGCCCTCTGCCCTGCCCTCTGCCCTGCCCTCTGCCCTGCCCTCTGTCCTGACCTCTGCCCTGCCCTCTGCCCTGCCCTCTACCCTGCCCTCTGCCCTGCCCTCTGCCCTGCCCTCTGCCCTGCCCTCTGCCCTGTCCTCTGCCCTGCCCTCTGCCCTGTCCTCTGCCCTGTCCTCTGCCCTGCCCTCTGTCCTACCCTCTGCCCTGCCCTCTGCCCTGCCCTCTGCCCTGTCCTCTGCCCTGCCCTCTGCCCTGCCCTCTGTCCTGTCATCTGCCCTGCCCTCTGCCCTGCCCTCTGCCCTGCCCTCTGCCCTGCCCTCTGCCCTGCCCTCTGCCCTGCCCTCTGCCCTGCCCTCTGTCCTGCCTACTGCCCTGCCCTGACCAGATCTGTCCTGATCTGAACTGACCTATTTCAACATGACCTGCCTTCTAACCTGACCTGACCTGACCTGGCAGACGGTGGGGCCGGAGGATATGGCAGCTCCGGACGTGTCCTCCCCTCACACGTCACACTGCCCTCTGACCTGACCTGACCTGACCTGGCAGACGGTGGAGCCGGAGGATATGGCAGCTCTGGACGTGTCCGCCCCTCACACGTCGCACTGCCCTCTGACCTGACCTGGCAGACGGTGGATCCGGAGGATATGGCAGCTCTGGACGTGTCCGCCCCTCACACGTCACACTGCCTTCTGACCTGACCTGGCAGACGGTGGAGCCGGAGGATATGGCAGCTCTGGACGTGTCCGCCCCTCACACGTCACACTGCCTTCTGACCTGACCTGACCTGGCAGACGGTGGAGCCGGAGGATATGGCAGCTCTGGACGTGTCCGCCCCTCACACGTCGCACTGCCTTCTGACCTGACCTGGCAGACGGTGGAGCCGGAGGATATGGCAGCTCTGGACGTGTCCGCCCCTCACACGTCACACTGCCTCGGCTCTGGCGAGATTCTGATCTCCACGATGGGCGACAAACACGGAGATAACCGCGGCACTTTCGTCCTTCTCGACGGGAAAACGTTCAAACTGAAAGGTAAACAATGTAGCCGCGATCTTCCCTGACGCTAACCGGAGACCAGTAGCAATAAAAGTCTAACCGGAGACCAGTAGCAATACAAGTCTAACCGGAGACCAGTAGCAATAAAGGTCTAACCGGAGACCAGTAGCAATAAAGGTCTAACCGGAGACCAGTAGCAATAAAGGTCTAACCGGAGATCAGTAGCAATACAGGTCTAACCGGAGACCAGTATCAATAAAGGTCTAACCGGAGACCAGTAGCAATACAGGTCTAAACGGAGACCAGTAGCAATAAAGGTCTAACCGGAGACCAGTAGCAATAAAGGTCTAACCGGAGACCAGTAGCAATAAAGGCCTAACGGGAGACCAGTAGCAATAAAGGTCTAACCGGAGACCAGTAGCAATAAAGGTCTAACCGGAGACCAGTAGCAGTAAAGGTCTAACCGGAGACCAGTAGCAATACAGGTCTAACCGGAGACCAGTAGCAATTAAGATCTAACCGGAGACCAGTAGCAATAAAGGTCTAAGCGGAGACCAGTAGCAATAAAGGTCTAACCGGAGACCAGTAGCAATAAAGGTCTAACCGGAGACCAGTAGCAATAAAGGCCTAACGGGAGACCAGTAGCAATAAAGGTCTAACCGGAGACCAGTAGCAATAAAGGTCTAAATTGCATGGCGCATTATGGGGGTTTCGCCGTTAGCTACAACGCTGGTCGCCATGGATGCTTATGTATAATTGTATATTAGAAAAAAACAAATAACATCATCGCCGACGGGGTGAACCATTTATGGGCGAAGTCACACAGATAAAACCACACGCATTCACATACTTAAAAGATCACATTACATCCCTCACCCATAACCATCTATACCTATAATAATACAAAAGATCACCTAGAAGATCCTCTATAATACAAAAGCGATGGTTAAAAGCTGTTAAATGACACAAATGGATTTAAAATATAAGAATAAAATACGAAATAAGAAATATGTGATGAAATAGTGAAGATAAAATATAAAAAATGAAGACAAAGGTGAAAATGAAAACGAATATAAAATTATATAGAAATAAAAAGTAACAATAGTTACACACAGCAATACCTATCACATTTCGACACCGGTGACAAATACAACGTACATAGCGCGTATAGACTACCTACTTACAATGAAGCGACATATGACCTTACTTTGCCACGAAAGTCGAAATGATGAGAGCGTGGCATGGACGTGGCATGGACGAGATATAAATGATGTGTGCCAGATCTGCGGATTTTCTATCCGTCTGGGGATCGCTAGTGATAAATTGCAGGCAGTTATGAGCGGCATTATATCATATATTATAGTATTTGAGAGCAATGGCACGATGCATAATAATAATAATGATGATATTGATAATTGGTGTTCAAGGCGATCTGTGATGTGACGCCGATCGGCGACTGTGAAGATCAATCAAAGCCTATTGCTCCATATGTAATTATTTTGACTTCGTATATCTCAGACATAGCGTCCCCGTTTATGTTCTACATTCTCCAAAACTGCATCTGGTCGATACCACCTAGACTGGCAGCCCGGGCAGAGGCTATTGACTCAGGCAGAATATTACGTGTCAGCGGTAATAATTCGTTACGGAAGACTCTGAAAATCCTCTGTGTAGAGGCTATCTACCATCACATAGCCTGAAAACACAGAACACAGTGGAGGTTCCCGCGCCCCACGGCATCACATTGCGCAGGCGGAGATTACTGCGCCCCACGACATCACATGACACAGAGTGGAGGTTACCATGGCATCTCATGACACAGGCGGAGGTTACCACGACATCACATGACACAGAGTGGAGGTTACCACGGCATCACATGACACAGGCGGAGGTTACCACGGCATCACATGACACAGAGTGGAGGTTACCACGGCATCACATGACACAGGCGGAGGTTACCACGGCATCACATGACACAGAGTGGAGGTTACCACGGCATCACATGACACAGAGTGGAGGTTACCACGGCATCGCATGACACAGGCGGAGGTTACCACGGCATCACATGACACAGAGTGGAGGTTACCACGGCATCACATGACACAGAGTGGAGGTTACCACGGCATCGCATGACACAGAGTGGAGGTTACCACGGCATCACATGACACAGGTGGAGGTTACCACGGCATCACATGACACAGGCGGAGGTTACCACGGCATCACATGACACAGAGTGGAGGTTACCACGGCATCGCATGACACAGGCGGAGGTTACCACGGCATCACATGACACAGGCGGAGGTTACCACGGCATCACATGACACAGGCGGAGGTTACCACGGCATCTCATGACACAGGCGGAGGTTACCACGGCATCACATGACACAGAGTGGAGGTTACCACGGCATCACATGACACAGAGTGGAGGTTACCACGGCATCACATGACACAGAGTGGAGGTTACCACGGCATCACATGACACAGGCGGAGGTTACCACGGCATCACATGACACAGAGTGGAGGTTACCACGGCATCACATGACACAGGCGGAGGTTACCACGGCATCACATGACACAGAGTGGAGGTTACCACGGCATCACATGACACAGAGTGGAGGTTACCACGGCATCACATGACACAGAGTGGAGGTTACCACGGCATCACATGACACAGAGTGGAGGTTACCACGGCATCACATGACACAGGCGGAGGTTACCACGGCATCACATGACACAGGCGGAGGTTACCACGGCATCACATGACACAGGCGGAGGTTACCACGACATCACATGACACAGGCGGAGGTTACCACGGCATCACATGACACAGAGTGGAGGTTACCACGACATCACATGACACAGAGTGGAGGTTACCACGACATCACATGACACAGGCGGAGGTTACCACGGCACATCACATGACACAGGCGGAGGTTACCATGGCACATCACATGACACAGAGTGGAGGTCACCACGGCATCACATGACACAGGAGCACGTAAGAGACGAGTAGTTTGCTTGTTTGCACCCCACTTGAATGCTCAGTGGAAGTTGAAGCTGAAGCCCGTCTCAGGGCGACACAGAGTGAGTATTAGTACCGAGTGCCGATGGTTTTTTTCGCCGGGCCCAGGATCAGAATATAGGGCAGGCAAGCCAGCGGAGAGGTCACAGCGAGTTGAAGTTGTGATCGTGTCGAAAAAGTAGTATGCGCTGAGCAAACCGGTTTTCAAGGCCGAGCGACATGACATTGAAAGTGGTTTAACAAAGCTATTTTGTGAATGAAATGATTGCATACTTCTTAGGCACCAGTCATGTTAATTCCCGTATGTACACTTATATGGTCCTCTGTACCGTTCCGCAGGTACGTGGCCGGCCGGGAATGAGACGGTACCGTTCGGGTACGACTTCTGGTACCAGCCGTACTACAATGTACTCATCTCGACCGAGTGGGGGGCGCCGACCGCCTTCAGAAGGGGGTTCGACCCGGCTGACGTGGCCGCGGGCCGCTACGGCACCCACCTGAACGTCTGGAACTGGACCAGCCGCCGTCTCACGCAGGTAAGATTCGGGTGATTGCCGATCGTATCATTTATTTATTATGTATTTATTTGACCTTCAGAAGCTTCCAGACCAGTGCAGCTATTTCAGTGCCGTCGGTAGGAGTTACATAACATACTCAATGTAAACATCAAACAATCTTACGACATAAATCAATAATGAGTAAAGACAAAATAATGTAAAAGGGGTTCGAATTATAAATATAGGTGAAGATTAAGAAATCAATCAGAATTTGTGCTAGCTTATTCAGCCTTAGTAGCGCACAGGATTTCCCATATGATATTCTGATCTGGATCTAGATTCGCCGTATCATGAAGGGGTCATTGGGAAAGGGATGGCCCACAGATACCTACACAAAGTCATGCAATGCCAATATTTATAGTAATGACCTCAGAATCCGGTGAGGTAAGACGATCGGTGCTGGTTAAATTATAAACAAACTGCTACATATCGTGAGGTTAGACGATCGGTGCTGGTTAAATTATAAACCAACTGCTACAGATCGTGAGGTTAGACGATCGGTGCTGGTTAAATTATAAACAAACTGCCACAGATCATTGTCTGGCGCGGATCACATAACTTACCGACTGTACATGCAATGTAAAAGTGTGATGTCATAGTTCTGGAATGTGTATATTGTTGATTGTTGATAGTGATGCCATAGCTCTGGAATGTGTGTATTGCTGATTGTTGATAGTGATGTCATAGTTCTGGAATGTGTATATTGTTGATTGTTGATAGTGATGCCATAGTAATGCAATGTGTATATTGTTGATTGTTGATAATGATGCCATAGTTCTGAAATGTGTATATTGTTGATTGTTGATAGTGATGTGTGTATATTGTTGATTGTTGATAGTGATGCCATAGTTCTGGAATGTGTATATTGTTGATTGTTGATAGTGATGCCATAGTTCTGGAATGTGTATATTGTTGATTGTTGATAGCGATGCCATAGTTCTGGAATGTGTATATTGTTGATTGTTGATAGTGATGTCATAGTTCTGGAGTGTGTATATTGTTAATTGTTGATAGTGATGTCATAGTTCTGGAATGTGTATATTGTTGATTGTTGATAGCGATGCCATAGTTCTGGAATGTGTATATTGTTGATTGTTGATAGTGATGTCATAGTTCTGGAGTGTGTATATTGTTAATTGTTGATAGTGATGCCATAGTAATGCAATGTGTATATTGTTGATTGTTGATAATGATGCCATAGTTCTGAAATGTGTATATTGTTGATTGTTGATAGTGATGTGTGTATATTGTTGATTGTTGATAGTGATGCCATAGTTCTGGAATGTGTATATTGTTGATTGTTGATAGTGATGCCATAGTTCTGGAATGTGTATATTGTTGATTGTTGATAGCGATGCCATAGTTCTGGAATGTGTATATTGTTGATTGTTGATAGTGATGCCATGGTTCTGGAATGTGTATATTGTTGATTGTTGATAGTGATGTCATAGTTCTGGAATGTGTATATTGTTGATTGTTGATAGTGATGTCATAGTTCTGGAATGTGTATATTGTTGATTGTTGATAGTGATGCCATGGTTCTGGAATGTGTATATTGTTGATTGTTGATAGTGATGTCATAGTTCTGGAATGTGTATATTGTTGATTGTTGATAGTGATGCCATAGTTCTGGAATGTGTAGATTGTTGATTGTTGATAGTGATGCCATGGTTCTGGAATGTGTATATTGTTGATTGTTGATAGTGATGTCATAGTTCTGGAATGTGTATATTGTTGATTGTTGATAGTGATGCCATAGTTCTGGAATGTGTATATTGTTGACTGTTGATAGTGATGTCATAGTTCTGGAATGTGTATATTGTTGATTGTTGATAGTGATGTCATAGTTCTGGAATGTGTATATTGTTGATTGTTGATAGTGATGTCATAGTTCTGGAATGTGTATATTGTTGATTGTTAATAATGATGCCATAGTTTTGGAATATGTATATTGTTGATTGTTGATAGTGATGCCATGGTTCTGGAATGTGTATATTGTTGATTGTTGATAGTGATGCCATAGTCCTGGAATGTGTATATTGTTGATTGTTGATAGTGATGTGTGTATATTGTTGATTGTTGATAGTGATGCCATAGTTCTGGAATGTGCATATTGTTGATTGTTGATAGTGATGCCATAGTTCTGGAATGTGCATATTGTTGATTGTTGATAGTGATGCCATAGTTCTGGAATGTGCATATTGTTGTCCAGTGCTGCTCCCAGTAAGAGTCGAGTGAGCGTTTAAAGGTTTATCTTTCGCAATCAACGAAGGGTGCGCCATTGACCTCAACGGACAGACTCCTGGCCTTCAGCGCATTTACCTTTTACCTTCCGACGAAGGTTGCTGGCTCTCACCCTGACCTCTGACCAGTGACCTCTGACCGTTATTACCTCTGAGCTCTTATCACCCTTATAACCTGTGATGACCTGTGACCTGTGACCCGTGACCTGTGACCTGTGACCTGTGACCTGTGACCCTGATGGCCTGTGACATGTGATCCTCATGACCCGTGACCTGTGACCTGTGACCTGTGACTCTGATGACCTGTGACCCTGATGGCCTGTGACATGTGATCCTCATGACCCGTGACCTGTGACCTGTGACCTGTGACCCTGATGACCTGTGACCCTGATGACATGTGACCCTGATGACATGTGACCATGATGACCTGTGACCCTGATGACCTGTGACCCTGATGACCTGTGACCCTGATGGCCTGTGACCCTGATGACCTGTGACCCTGATGACCTGTGACCCTGATGACCTGTGACCCTGATGACCTGTGACCCTGATCACCTGTGACCCTGATGACATGTGACCCTGATGGCCTGTGACCCTGATGACCTGTGACCCTGATGACCTGTGACCCTGATGACATGTGACCCTGATGACATGTGACCCTGATGACATGTGACCCTGATGACCTGTGACCCTGATGACCTGTGACTGACCTGTGACCCTGATGACCTGTGACCCTGATGACCTGTGACCCTGATGACCTGTGACCCTGATGACCTGTGACCCTGATGACCTGTGACCCTGATGACATGTGACCCTGATGACATGTGACCATGATGACATGTGACCCTGATGACCTGTGACTCTGATGACCTGTGACTCTGATGACCTGTGATCCTGATGATCTGTGACCCTGATGACCTGTGACCCTGATGACCTGTGACCCTGATGACCTGTGACCCTCAGCGGATTGACCTGGGCCCCGAGGGCGTGATGCCGCTGGAGATTCGGTTCCTTCACGACCCGAAGCAGTCACAGGGCTTCGTGGGCTGCGCCCTGAACGCCGTGGTGTACCGTTTCTATCTCGAGCCTAGCGGCAACTGGGCCGCCGAGAAGGTCATTCAGATCCCGCCCAAGACCGTGGAGGGCTGGGCTCTCCCCGAGATGCCAGGTGGGTGACGTTAGTAAACGGCCAGTGACGTCACATTGTGGTGAGTGACGTCACATTTCCGTCAGAGTTCATGTAGTTGGACTTGTTTTTTGTCCGGTATTTGCATGACTTTCTATATAGTGTGGTTCGGTTGTGTGGTTGTGCGGTTCGGAGCATCACAGTTTTGTTGTGAGAACTGAGTGATACGATTCATAGTCTCAGATCAGTCTTATCAGTCGTAGTGTGATTTAATTAATCAATGGCATGGCCTCATATATGGATCAAGGTTATTGGACACTTTGTTTGTAGATTTATCCAAGTTGTTGTCAATTTCTCACATATTTGACAGCATTGACGTTATGTAGCTCCCACTCTCACTCTCATGACATGTGAGTTGTCCTTTTTGTATGCGTTAATGGCGTATGTGGCGTAATGGCGTTAATGGCGTGAATCGCTAACACCTCTCCACTTGTGTTAGCGATCGCTAACACCTCTCGCTATCGCTAACTCCTCTCCACTTGGTGTCTGTCCCAGGTGTGATGACCGACATCCTCCTCTCTCTGGATGACCGCTACCTCTACTTCTCAAACTGGGCGCACGGCGACGTCCGTCAGTATGACGTCACTGATCCCCGCCGGCCGCGATTGGTCGGCCAGCTGTTCCTAGGGGGCAGCATCGTCAATGGCGGCCCGGTCAAGGTCACCAAGGATGCTGAGTTGACGGTGAGGGTCAGGTCAAGGTCGCCAGAGGTTAAAGCTGACGATGAGGGTCAGGTCAAGGTCGCCAGAGGTTGGAGCTGACGGTGAGGGTGAAGTCAAGGCTAACAGAGGTTAGAGCTGACAGTGAGGGTCAGGTCAAGGTCCCCAGAGGTTAGAGCTGACGGCAAGAGTCAGGTCAAGGTCAGTAGAAGAGGTTGGAGCTGCCGGTGAGGGTCAGGTAAAGGTCATCAGAGGTTAGAGCTGACAGTGAGGGTCAGGTCAAGGTCACAAGAGGTTAGGGGAATGATGAGGATCAAGTGAGAGTGAGTAGGATTTTGTCCGGTAGTGTCAGGTTGGCAGGTACCTATGGTGCCTCTGCCTATGGTGCCTCTGCCTATGGTGCCTCTGCCTATGGTGCCTCTGCCTATGGTGCCTCTGCCTATGGTGCCTCTGCCTATGGTGCCTCTGCCTATGATGCCTCTGCCAGCATCCTATAATTGCTTTAGAGCCAGGGTGCAGAGTGGAAAGTTCAGACTAAAAATCAGCAAAAAGAGTGGAAAATTCGACCTCAAAAGGAGGCTTTTTCAAGAATTTACACGTCTTGCTATCACACGAAACTTGATCCATTTCCTGGCTTTTAACATATTAAAATAAAGGAGTGAAAAATAATCACAAAAGTGAAAAAGAGTAGAAAATAACCCTTCAAATTGGAAAAAAAGAGTGGAATATTATTCCTTGTAGGGTGTCGTTTTACACCCAAAATTACCATTCCTAGGACACTGGCCTCTGCCCATGGTGCCTCTGCCTATGGTGCCTCTGCCTATGGTGCCTATAATCACGTTCACCTCTGTGAGGCGTCTTATTGAAGTGTCAGAAACGGCTTCAAGTCATCAATACATGCTCCATTAAAATTAAAATAAAACAGGAATAGCCTAAATGCATGAAACGTAAAACTAAGTCCCGTATGCATCCTCGTTTCTCGACCAACGTCATCCAATGCATCAGTGTGAGCCCGGCTGCCCAGAAGTTGACCTTCTATTGACCTTGACCTGCCATTGACCTTGACCTTCTATTGACCTTGACCTGCCATTGACCTTGACCTGCCATTGACCTTGACCTGACATTGACCTTGACCTGTCATTGACCTTGACCTTCTATTGACCTTGACCTGCCATTGACCTTGACCTTCTATTGACCTTGACCTGCCATTGACCTTGACCTGCCATTGACCTTGACCTGCCATTGACCTTGACCTGCCATTGACCTTGACCTTCTATTGACCTTGACCTGCCATTGACCTTGACCTACCATTGACCTTGACCTGTCATTGACCTTGAACTGCCATTGATATTGACCTGTCATTGACCTTGACCTGCCATTGACTTTGACTTGCCATTGACCTTGACCTGCTATTGACCTTAACCTACCATTGACCTTGACCTGTCATTGCCATTGAACTGCCATTGACCTCGACCTGCCATTGACCTTGACCTGCCATTGACCTTGACCCCTGCAGAAGCAGCCGGAGCCCGTCTACATCAAGGGTCGCCGGATCGAGGGCTCTCCTCAGATGCTACAACTCAGTCTGGACGGAAAACGTCTCTACGTCACTGACTCGCTCTTCTCGGCCTGGGACAAACAGTTCTACCCACAGATGGTCAAGTAGGTTCCCCTGAGACAAACAGTTCTACCCACAGATGGTCAAGTAGTTTCCCCCTGGGGCAAACAGTTCTACCCACAGATGGTCAAGTAGGTTCCCCTGGGACAAACAGTTCTACCCACAGATGGTCAAGTAGGTTCCCCTGGGACAAACAGTTCTACCCACAGATGGTCAAGTAGGTTCCCCTGGGACAAACAGTTCTACCCACAGATGGTCAAGTAGGTTCCCCTGGGACAAACAGTTCTACCCACAGATGGTCAAGTAGGTTCCCCTGGGACAAACAGTTCTACCCACAGATGGTCAAGTAGGTTCCCCTGGGACAAACAGTTCTACCCACAGATGGTAAATTGGGTTCCCCTGGGACAGGTTCCCCTTGGACAAACAGTTCTACTCACCGATAGTCAGTAGGTCCCAACGCACTGACCAATGGGTAAATGGACCATTGGACCAACTGTCTTGCCGTCTTGGTGGCTTTGCCACTTTGGCTTTTTCTTCCGATGATGTATATTCAATAAGTATGCGAGGAAAATTGCCAACGTGATAGGCGCCATAATACCTTAGCAGCCAGTACGCTGAACAATCCTGACGATCGTGATTGTGTCCTAAAGCGTGTTTTCCGGTATTTGCTTTAGTCACAACTCACATATATAACACTTGTATTCCCACCCCACTTTAAGTTCCAGCAATGCAAGACTGCAGCAAATGTAAGCAGTACTGATACATTTCTCGTAAGTAGGTAATAAGGCTGCTGTTTTCCAATATGAAGCACAACACAAACATGCAGAGATATGTGTGTGTGTGTTTTGTCGTCCGTTCGTTCAGCGATGTTGCGTGTTTGCGCTGCAGGCGCGGCACAATGATGCTGCAAATTGATGTGGACACGGAGAAAGGCGGTCTGACGCTCAATAGCGACTTCCTGGTGGATTTCCATGACGAGCCGGACGGACCGGTGCTCGCTCACGAGATGAGGTGAGACTGAGAGGCACCAACAGGCGCGTTGGAGTCCACAGAATAGCATTGGCCGACAACAGGCTTTCAAATGGAACCAATCGCTTGGTGGTTGCAATTGCATTTAATGTATGTTTTAACAGAGCCTTTTAAAGAGCCTTTCAGGGCAAGGAAAACTGCAATGTATGAAATTTACTTCACGCACGTCGCTTGATGGCCTTTCAATAATAAGGGCTTTAAATAAGGGATTTACTGTGAATATTGTACTGCAGGACTCTGGCCTGGTCCTTATGCCATATCAAGAGTCAAGATTCTCATTCTGACCCTATTCCAGCATCGGACTAATATTTTATTTCATTAAACTGACCGCTGATTGGCCGGGTTCATTCAGTCAACTAACGTCAAAAGTGGAATGTATTGGAAAAGTTTCCGTCATACTAATTCCATAGAAATCGATACACATCCTTAATGAGAATACTTGTAAGGATATATCAAAATGAATTGATGAATTGCATTCTCTAATAACAATTAAGAAATATGTTATTGATTATTATATCTGTATTGCAACATTCGATCAGAATCAGGAAGCGGCAAATAGTCGGAATTAATAATGCAGAGAAAGGCAAAGGACACCGGGTTTTGGTAAATAAGTAGAAAACACGGGCGTGCGAAATAGCACTGACGAAGGATTATTAAATTTCATGTAGATTCGATACAATTTGATTAATAATCCATGTGTTAGCGTTGGATGTATAGTGTATACTGTATAGTGTATAGTATATAGTATATAGTATATAGTATATAGTATATAGTATACGTGTATACGTGTATAGTAAAGTGACATGTCATTCTACGGACAGATACCCGGGTGGAGACTGTACCTCGGACATCTGGCTGGCACCCGAGTCAACCAAGCCCTGCAGTCTGTGAGCCGACCCAAGTCCGACACGCAGCCCCGTCACACAGCCCCGACATCCGACACACGGCCCGACACACAGCCCCGACACGCAGCTCCGACACACAGCCCTGACACACAGCCCCGTCACACAGCCCCGACACACAGCCCGGCACACAGCCCTGACACACAGCCCCGTCACACAGCCCCGACACACAGCCCGGCACACAGCCCCGACACACAGCCCCGACATCCGACACACGGCCCGACACACAACCAGACACAAAGCCCGACACACAGCCCTGACACACAGCCCCGTCACACAGCCCTGACACACAGCCCCGACACACAGCCCCGACACACAGCCCCGACACACAGCCCCGACACCCGACACACAGCCCGACATACGGCCCCGACACACAGCCCCGTCACACAGCCCGACACACAGCCCGACCCACATCCCTGACACTCAGTGCCTCAGGGCAGACGACCTGACCTGGTCAGGTCACCAAATCCAGGCTCGCCCGACTCTGCTATGGAGCTGCCTGCATTTGTAAGACGGCCATCGCACCTCGCCTGGACACCCTGCAGGGTGTTACCATGGTAACTGGGGTTAATGCATCCTGGATGGCCGTTTGACCGCTACAAAGTCCAAGGTGCACCGTTCCGTAGTCAGCATACGGACCTACGATGTTCAAGGCTCAGGTTCAGGATGTGGTTTTGAAAGGTGCGACATCTTTCGGAGCGTTGGTAGTGCCATCTGCGGTGATCGGGTTTCCGTCAGATATTCCTTTCCGGGGCGTGTAAACGTTACAATAACAAACGAATTAGCTTGCGTTGAACTTCAAGAAGTATTAGCGCGACATGTTGTTTTCCAGGCGATGAGTGTGTATGGTGTGAACGATTTGTTACTGTGTATAATGCATTTCTCTCAACTCATGTAAATTAGGACGATAATCTCCCGCTTATTTTAAAAAAAAAACGAAATAAATGTGTGGTCACTGGTCACTGGCTGGGCGCAGCGAGACAAAACGTATTGTCCCGTCTGTGATCCCATTAGCGTTTAGTTCGTTGTTATCTGTGCTTTGTGTTTAGGATGTCAGGCACTAGCGATACAATTTTACTACTTCCGTTCGGATAATTTGTGCGAAATGTCCCAGCTCAGCCATGAGATGCCTTATGTGAATATCGTTATCATGTTAGTGTTAGCGCGGTGCCAGTGTTTGGTAGGTATGTGTAACCTATGGTCCACAGCGCAAGAATGGACAAGTTCCATGTCGCGTAACCATTTAACTTGTGGAAACTTGTACGTATTATTTGTCATAAAAAAATGATGGTGATGTGAATTTTTCTTAAAAATAGTTGTATAAATACATTAAAAAACGAAGAACTCTCTCTCTATATATATATATACGTGTTGCCTTCTGATAAGTCATCATCGTGTGACGTCACATATGATGATTCAGTCGTCCGACGAACGCCATTCATAGGCGTGTGGGTATTTTTTCTCGAAGATTCAGCTTGTGATTAGTTGATGTGGTAAAAATGGACGGAAAAGGGGAGATATTACTATTGTTTCGTTCAGAAATGTAAAAAACGCAACAATAACTGCGCCCAATGCGGTATTCATCGGCCTTCCGATGTCAAACAAGAAACGAAAGCTGTGGTGTGCTGCGGCTCGCCGAAGTGGCGTTATTGTCGTGGCCATGTAGACGTGGCCATGGGTTTCGTTTTCTATAGGCCTGGCATGGCCAGGGCCCTACCAATAATGTCACATTTTAACATTAGGCCTATGGCGTTGCATGGTAAGAATGACCTTAAAATCTCTAAAGTTAGCATTGGGGCCCTACCAGACTGGTTATTGATTCACCTTTTTTGGAAGGATTCAATCACGATTCATTTTGGAATATGAATGATTCAGTCACCGTTTGATTCATGGATAACCATTTTGAGAAATGATTCTTTCCGGTTCAAATAATCAAAACATTTTTGATCATATCACGTTTGACTCACCATTGAAATAGCATTGTACAGTCTTTTTGATTCAATCAGCCTTGTTTCTATGCGGGTTTTGATTCAATCATGATTCATTAATTAAACAAATCCGGTGGTGAATCGATTCTCCTTTGATTCAAGGGATTTTGATTGAACGATTCCAATCGATTCAATAAGAGTCGAATCAATAACAAGTCTGGGCCCTACCAATCATTTTCAGAAAACGACGCCCCTGGAAGTGGCGCTACTGCCCTATAAAAGCTCCCAAGTGCCTTGCATAATGCCACCTACCTCGCATAATGCCACCTACCTCGCATAATGCGACCTACCTCGCATAATGCCACCTACCTCGCATAATGCCACCTACCTTGCATAATGCCACCTACTTCGCATAATGCCACCTACCTCGCATAATGCCACCTACCTCGCATAATGCCACCTACCTCGCATAATGCCACCTACCTTGCATAATGCCACCTACCTCGCATAATGCCACCTACCTCGCATAATGCCACCTACCTCGCATAATGCGACCTTCCTCGCATAATGCCACCTACCTCGCATAATGCCACCTACTTCGCATAATGCCACCTACCTCGCATAATGCCACCTACCTCGCATAATGCCACCTACCTCGCATAATGCCACCTACCTCGCATAATGCCACCTACCTCGCATAATGCCACCTACCTCGCATAATGCCACCTACCTCGCATAATGCCACCTACCTCGCATAATGCCACCTACCTCGCATAATGCCACCTACCTCGCATAATGCCACCTACCTCGCATAATGCCACCTACCTCGCATAATGCCAACTACCTCGCATAATGCCAACTACCTCGCATAATGCCACCTACCTCGCATAATGCCACCTACCTCGCATAATGCCACCTACCTCGCATAATGCCACCTACCTCGCATAATGCCACCTACCTCGCATAATGCCACCTACCTCGCATAATGCCACCTACCTCGCATAATGCCACCTACCTCGCATAATGCCACCTACCTCGCATAATGCCACCTACCTCGCATAATGCCACCTACCTCGCATAATGCCACCTACCTCGCATAATGCCACCCACCTCGCATAATGCCACCTACCTCGCATAATGCCACCTACCTCGCATAATGCCACCTACCTCGCATAATGCCACCTACCTCGCATAATGCCACCTACCTCGCATAATGCCACCTACCTCGCATAATGCCACCTACCTCGCATAATGCCACCTACCTCGCATAATGCCACCTACCTCGCATAATGCCACCTACCTCGCATAATGCCACCTACCTCGCATAATGCCACCTACCTTGCATAATGCCACCTACCTCGCATAATGCCACCTACCTTGCATAATGCCAACTACTTGTTGATTGCTTGTCAAGCCAAATACTTTATCGTAGGCTTCTGCATACGAAGCCGTGAAGTAATTGTAAGTATATCTTAAAGGGAATAGGTTACCTTGAAAGTTGTCTTGAAATTCAACCATACTTGAGCTCAAAACCATACTTGAGCATGAGCTCAAAACTACAAATATGACTTTCGCTTGGACAACGGCTGGTTATATGTGGAGAAAGAAGTAAGTTTCTCTTTGTATTTCACGAGAAATCGTACGATAGCAGCTGGCGTTCTGGCTCCTCCTCGCTCCGCCTGACGCCAAGTACAGTCTCTGACAATGGGCCGCCGCGCTGCCCGGGCGGCTGAGCGTATATTAACGAGGCGTCGTGATCAGAGACTACGTGCCAGAGAGTGTACCTGCCTCCGGCGGCGAGCGTTCATATCCCGATCGTGGCCCGGAACAGCGGACATGAAACCGGTCTCACTAGTCCTGTGTCGAAATTACTTAACCCGCGAGTCACTGGGGGGGGCTTTTTTAGCCCCTCCCCCTTAGGAATATTAGGAATATCTCAATAACTAATGCAGATATCGACGCCAAACTTTCAGTACCTATCCGGGCATCATTTTCACCTTTTGAGAGAAAAATATAAAAATATCGTCAGATTTTTTTTAGATATAGTGAATTTAGTGACGTCACTAAACACGATTCTGACACCAAAATCGGCTAAACTTTGCCAGGCCGTACAAATGCCGCATATGAAGCAAAATGCAATCGAAAACGCTAAAAGGTAGAACATTGCAAGGGCTACAAACCGGTTATCTCGAAATTAAAAATAAAATGGTTTTAACCCCAAAAATTTAAAAAAAAACTTGTTTTGAAAAAAATGCTCCCAAAGTCAAATTTTTCAAAGATATTGAAAAAAAACGGAATATATATCAGATAACAACATATGTGCAACTACCATACCAAATTTCAAAATTATATAATCTTTTTTTACTTTCATGGCATATAAAGTATGGATAAATCATGACGTCATATTTTGAAATTGCGTTTTTTGGATTTTATTGACCGGATACAGACAAATAAATGCCAGCACTGTTTTCTTTGGATAAAACTGATATAGAAACATGTTTTTTATTTCGATTTATCAATTTCAAATTTTGACCTTCAGTGACCTGAACTTGACCTGAACTTGACACTAACTTCACGTAAATGAAGTCAGGTGGTAAAATGACTACTACTATCGAATTCTACGCGTAAAAGCATCCATAAACCATGTGCTGCATGACTTTCGTAGATATATTGTGTGTAGTGACCTTTTGTGACCTGACCTTAACCTTGATCTTTTCCAACAATCTCACTTTAGCTCATGTGGGATATGTATCATACCTTTGACAGCACTTTGGGTGATTATAGACGCAATCGAAGGTCATGGATGGCAAGTATTGTCCATAAACTCAAATACCTCGATTTTAACGTTTGACTTGACCGTGACCTGACATGTGACCTCAATTTGATTTGGTTAAGTTTGCGTTAGGCTTCTCTCATTGAGCGCTTTCGAATGCCGCCTTGCGCGTCCCGCTGCAATAATTGGTTCTGAAGATACCAGGGGGGGGGGGGCTAAAAAAGCCCCCCCCCCCCCCCCCCCCCCTGTGAGTCGTGTTACAGAACTGCCCGGTGACTGCCGGGTTAACGTAGGGAGGTAATTATTTCACCACAACCCATGTTTGGATCTGCTCTACAAATCTGCTATCTCAGTCCAAAACCCCATGTTAAAGGTGAACTATTCCCTTTAAAAATATTTGTTATACATAGAAGATATATGTAGAAGACATGTTATACATAGACTGACCAAAGGCACGCGCTCAATCATTACATTGGTGTTCGCACAGTGGTGGAAACTGAGGTGCATTGCCTCAAGGCCATACATGTATACAAGCATTGTCTGCTTGTTTTAAGGGGAAAACAGGGTTGTTCGTTGGTGCAGGCTACTCATGAACCCGACATTTCAGAATTTCAGAACTGAAATATGACACTTGTAACATACAAATATGACACTTGTAAAATACCAACATTTTGGTGTGCAATTTTCAAACACATCCATTGAGTAGTTGCAAAAATACGCCCCCCGAGAACATGGTTACGGTCATGGTTATGTACGCCGTACGGCAGATGATCAACCATGGCCAAATTGGGCAAAACATCATTTGTGACGTCACGATCGCTTGCGCATCGTTTGAGGTAGTAGGAGGGTGGTAGCGGGGTAGTAGGAGGGTGGGACAGGGGTAGTAGGAGGGTGGTACAGGGGTAGTAGGAGGGTGGTACAGGGGTAGTAGCAGGGTGGTAGGAGGGTGGTAATGGTTGCAGGGTGGTGGTAAGTGGGTCATAGAAGCTTGGTTGGTGGGTGGAAAATGCTACTGCCGGGGGTAGCAACAGGGTAGTAGCTAGGTGGTAAGTGGGTCGGACAAATTGACAACGACCCCTCTACCACCCTTGGGTTAGTAAAGGGTGTAGTAGTGGGTGGTAGGTAATACTACCGGGAGGTAGTAAAACGGTGATATATCGGTGGTAAGTGGGTCGGAGTTATTGACAACGACCCCTTTACCACACTAAGGTAGTAACATATTTTCTCAGTGATGGTGATAGTCAAAAGTCTGTAAGTGGTTATTGCAAATAGTAACTATATAATATTGCAAAAGCAAATAGGAACTCAGCAACAAGTTAGAGAACAGCAGGAACAATCATAGATGCTCGTTCCTGAGAACACGTATAGTATAGAAACTGTAGTTGATGTAGTTGGTCTAGTAGTTGATATAAAATCGCTTTTACCAGAGACCAAGCTCTGGAGACCAATTTGTCATAATAGCATTTGGTTGGAGGCCCGCTGGTGCTTTTTCCAACCCTGTCCTGCATCTCAACACAAGAGTCCTGCACCTCAACCTAAGACTCCCGGCACACCAACCCTGGAGGCCTGGACCTGAACCCTGGAGTCATGTACCTCAACCCTGGAGTTATGTACATCAACCCTGGAGTCCTGAACCTCAACCCTGGATCGCAACATCAGACCCGGACCCGGACCCGGAGTCTCGGACCGCTCCGCCGGCAGAGTCACTCGACTCAGCTCGACTCCATCTACCTGTTGGATGCTACCAGTGTGTCGGCCAGTCCGATCTGTCGGATCCAGGGCGCATGTTAACCAGTCAGACGCTGGTTAACATGCGCCCTGGAGGGGGGGGGGGCGAAATCCGCCCCCTCCGGTTTTTCGAGGATAGCGCAAAAACAGCGGCGCTGCGCGCCACCATTTTCTGTACACCTGTTCAGCAATGAACTTCCCACATTATGTAAAATTCTTGGCCTCGGGTCATCTAAGGTCAGGTCACCAGACCAGGTCACGTGATGACTTCAACTCCAAAACGTTTGCAGTAGTATTACAACCACAGTTTTAAGCCGATCGGTTTAAATCTTGCAGGACTTCATAAGGTCATAGATACCAACGATTTGTTTATCTCGGATTTCTAATATCGGTGACCTAAGGTCAGGTCAATTTCGTGACCGCCAACACTGTTTTGTCAATAACTATCGACATAATGAAGATAGAGCAGATAAAATGGTACCAATGTGTTTGTCTCGTCGAGACACGTCTCCCAATATGCAACATGACTAACTTGGGTCACCACTTGACCTTGACCTGAGGTAAAATTTATCAGTTGACGTAACCCAGTCACCATGAATATGATTCGAAGCGCCTTGACGATATAAACACGATGGCGTAAACACTATTGCTTTATCTTTATTAGATAAAAAGTTATTTGCGAAGAACAGTTTTGCAAAAAAAATCACCTTTTTGACATTCGATGACCTCTAGAGCCTAAACTATTGACCTGAACTCAAATCTGAAGACACCTAAGTGGATTGCATTTTTCAAGGCTTTCGAATTTGTTTCCGTTTGCTGCTAACTATCATAGTTCCCGAGATGTTTGGGGGTGTTCGAAGCAAAGTCTTGAAAACTTGAAAATCTCACCCTTGATGACCTTTGGTGACCTCAATATTGACCTGAGAAAAAAATGAACGAAATACTTTCGAAAGAGCGTGTTTCGAGTTATATAACGTCGTTTTCCGCTTGTCGCTACATTGCCTGGTTTTCGAGATCATAGGGGGGGGGGGGGCAGCGAAATCCGCCCCCCCCCCTCCAGGGCGTGTAATTATCAGAGGCCCTCCAGGGCGCGTGTTAAGCGGTTAACACGCGCCCTGGAGGGGGGCGAAATCCGCCCACCCCTCCGGTTTTTCGAGGATAGCGCAAAAAAGGCGGCGCGCAGCGCTGCCGTTTTTTGTATACCTGTTTAGAAATGAACTTTCCGCATTATGTAAAATTATTGGCCTCAGGTCATCTCAGGTTAGGTCACCAGACCAGGTCACGTGATGACCTCAACTCCAAAACGTTTTCAGTAGTACCACAGCCACAGTTTTACGCCGATCGGTTTCAATATTGCAGGACTTCATAAGGTCATAGATACCAACAATTTGTTTATCTCGGATTTCTAATATCGGTGACCTAAGGTCAGGTCAATTTTGTGACCGCCAACACGGTTTTATCAATAACTATCGACATAATGAAGATAGAGAAGAGAAAACGGTACCAATATGTTTGTCTCGTCGAGACACGTCGCCCAATATGCAACATGACCAACTTGGGTCACCACTTGACCTTGACCTGAGGTCAAATTTCTCAGTTGACCTAACCCGATCACCATGAATATGATTCGAAGCGCCTTGACAAGACACACCCGATGGCGTAAACATTATTGCTTTATCTTTATTAGAAAAAAGGTTATTTGGGGAAAACAGTTTTGAAAACAAAATCACCTTTTTGACATTCGATGACCTCTGGAGCCTAAACTATTGACCTGAGCTCAAATCTGAGGACACCTATGTCGATTGCATTTTTCAATGACTTTCGATTGTTTTTTTCCGTTTGCTGCTAACTATCATAGATCCCGAGATATTTGGGAGTGTTCGAACCGAAGTCTTGAAACTTGAAAATCTGACCCATGATGACCTCTGGTGACCTCAATATTGACCTGAAAAAAAAATTAACGAAATACTTTCGAAAGAGCTTGTCTCGAGCTATCTAACTTCGTTTCCCGCTTGTCGCTACGTTGCGTGGTTTTTGAGATCATAAGGGGGGGGGGGGGGGGGGCGAAATCCGCCCCCCCCCCCTCCAGGGCGTGTAATTATCAGAGGCCCTCCAGGGCGCGTGTTAAGATGCAAACCCAAAATTGCGAAACTGCCAGTGGTAATAAAGGTGTCAATGCGTATACTTCAGGGCCAATATCGGCTCTATCACCCGCGGTGGCTGCGCCTCAGAGTTCGCCATGGGCTGGGCTGGCCCTATGGGCCATGTGCTTGACCTGGGCTGGGCCTGGGCTGGGCCTGGGCCGGGCCTCAACTTTAGGAAATCACTGGGCTCTGGATGGGCCTGGGCCTGCCAATTTGGAAGTAATGCGCGCGTCGCACAAGCTCAGGTCAGAGCTAAAAAAAATATTTTAACCAGCAGTTCACTTACACAGCAGCACACTGTTGCTGTGGCTGTGGATTTTTGTTTTTTTGGTTATCATAGTTGGTCATTGTTTCACATTTATAGTATACAAGTAAATATGCTAGGATAATGATTGCAAATTTTGTGAAAATAATGATATGCTTAATCTGAACGGGCCGGACCGAGCCTGGGCCTCAATATTATGAATTTGACCGGGCCTGGTCCGGGCCTGGGCTTGGTGTTCATTGGCCTGGGCCGGGCTGGGCTGGGGGTTGGTGGGCCCGTGACGAACACTGCAGTGCGCCTGCCTGCCTTCGCACGCCGCTGGCACGTGCTGACACTGTGGTAACACTCACCGGCGCGAGACTCCAGAGCACCTCGTACGGGTCCGGGAAACACTCGCCGGCGCGAGACTCCAGAGCACCTCGTACGGGTTGGGTAACACTCACCGGCGCGAGATTCCAGAGCACCTCGTACGGGTCCGGGTAACACTCGCCGGCGTGAGACTCCAGAGCACCTCGTACGGGTCCGGGTAACACTCGCCGGCGCGAGACTCCAGAGCACATCGGGTCCGGGAAACACTCGCCGGCGCGAGACTCCAGAGCACATCGGGTTCGGGTAACACTCGCCGGCGCGAGATTCCAGAGCACCTCGTACGGGTCCGGGAAACACTCGCCGGCGCGAGACTCCAGAGCACCTCGTACGGGTCCGGGTAACACTCGCCGGCGTGAGACTCCAGAGCACCTCGTACGGGTCCGGGTAACACTCGCCGGCGTGAGACTCCAGAGCACATCGGGTCCGGGAAACACTCGCCGGCGCGAGACTCCAGAGGACACGGGTCCGGGTAACACTCGCCGGCGCGAGACTCCAGAGCACATCGGGTCCGGGAAACACTCGCCGGCGCGAGACTCCAGAGGACACGGGTCCGGGTAACACTCGCCGGCGCGAGACTCCAGAGCACATCGGGTCCGGGAAACACTCGCCGGCGCGAGACTCCAGAGCACATCGGGTCCGAGAAACACTCGCCGGCGCGAGACTCCAGAGGACACGGGTCCGGGTAACACTCGCCGGCGCGAGACTCCAGAGCACATCGGGTCCGGGAAACACTCGCCGGCGCGAGACTCCAGAGCACATCGGGTTCGGGTAACACTCGCCGGCGCGAGACTCCAGAGCACATCGGGTCCGGGAAACACTCGCCGGCGCGAGACTCCAGAGCACATCGGGTTCGGGTAACACTCGCCGGCGCGAGATTCCAGAGCACCTCGTACGGGTCCGGGAAACACTCGCCGGCGCGAGACTCCAGAGCACCTCGTACGGGTTGGGTAACACTCACCGGCGCGAGATTCCAGAGCACCTCGTACGGGTCTGGGTAGACGTCGTAGTAGCCGATGAAGGGCAGCGCTGCGGCGTCAGCGGCCGGCGGCGCCAGCGTCAGCGTCAGCAGCGTCAGTGTCAGCACCGCCAGCAGGCCAGGCGGTCCGGAGCGAAGGAGCTTCATCCCGTCCAGGCAAGGACGCAGACGCAGACGTAGACGCAGACGCAGACGCGGTACTGGACTGCAGATCAGACACTGAAGTCGCTATCGATCACGCCCGGTGATGGAGAGACTGACTATTTGTCCTCCGAAGTCCTTCTTTGCAACTGTTCTATCCAACACGCACACAAAAGAGTTAGTGGCTGCAAAGTGATTTCGGGCAGCGACAGAGTTGGAAAGACGGCGGAAAGTTCGGGAGGTCACAATGCAGTGACGCGGCGGCAGTGACGCGTTCAGCAGTGACGCGGCAGTGACGCGTTCGGCAGTGACGCGGCGGCAGTGACGCGGCGGCAGTGACGCGTTCGGCAGTGACGCGGCAGTGAAAGTTCGGCAGTGACACGGCGGCGTACACTAAAGTTTTAACCGGGACGGATCAGAGAGATACTGAGAAGCATCCAGATGCACCCTGGAACACTAATCGAAGCACTGATCGAATCACTGATCGAAGCACTGAGAGAGGCACCTTAAAGCGCGGACAAACACCGAGAGGCGTCTCTCGAACCGGCGAGAAGCGCCGAGACACGAGAAAAACGTGAAACGTGGATAGTTGACGCGGATGCGTCTTTAGTCGGAGCGAACAGACGTGCGGTGGCCCTGGTCTGGGAGGAACTGACTGGCGGTGGAGCCGGTCTGGGAGGTACTGACGGTGGTGGTCGTGCCCCTCCTGCTTCAGGTCTGTGTCCGACTCCCTCAGTAGGGTAATCGCTGGGTTACGTTCCAGTTATCACTCCACTTTATCAGTGGCGGAGACAGCAATTCGTCTCCGACCGGCGCCAAACATTGCCCTCGATCACTTCAGCAAGCGACACCCAAGGCTGGTTTAACAAGTGACACGACCTCGTCACGTTATATGTTATGGATATATCTGGAATATTGTATTGATGCCAGGGAGCCCCCACGTTTGACCTCCTGGGTGCGCCCGTGCTCAGGACTGTCTGCTGATTCTCGACACGGGACAATGGCGACACGATGGTGGGTTGGCGTGCAGCTGGTATCGGCCCCCGATCGTCCGACGGGAAAGGCGGCGGCGAGACGGCGCGAGACGGCGGCGAGGCGGCGGCGAGGCGGCGGCGAGACGGCGGCGAGACGGCGGCGAGGCGGCGGCGAGACGGCGGCGAGACGGCGGCGAGGCGGCGGCGAGACGGCGGCGAGGCGGCACTATCGGCTGATATAACAGATGGCGGCATCACCACGGGATCTCCGACAGGTTATCCATGTGACACGCTATGGAACGGAGAGGTCAGAACCCAGGAAGGAGCACCATCTCCGGCTGATATAACCATGGGCGGAGAATGCGGTATGGCAGGTATGGCCATGGCCACACCATCTTAAAAGTTGGTGTGGCAGTGCCACACCAACTTCCTGACTTGATTTTTAGTTTTGAATGTGACATTTTATCAGGCTCCTAGAATTGCTTTGGAGCTGGGGTGCGGAGTGGAAATCTCTGACTAAAAATAAGTATAAAGAGTGGAAAATTAAACCAAAAAGCATATCTACCAGGCTTTATCACCAAATTACCTGCTCACCAAAATTAGTTATTACTTATGCCAATTCTTACCTGTCTTTCCATCCACAGGCTGTCCCTATCATTACATCCATAAATCAGTATCAGGTTTCCAATTATCCAATACGTTTTAAAATAAGGAGTGGAAAATTCACAGTAAAACTCAGGAAAAAGAGTGGAAAAATAGTATCCATAGGGTGTCATTTTCCACCCAAATTTCCCAATGCTAGGACACTGCATTTTATGAGTTACTGGTCAAAAATGTAAAAAATAGCATAATGCAAGCCTGACAACCAAATTTATGAAACAATCAAACACACATTGTTATAGGTAAAATGTATATTGACACCTAAAGGTAAGTACTTATATTAAAATTGCAATTCAGTAATGTGAGTTAGTCTTACAAACTAAAAATGGAACAAGTAACTTAATACAAGCCTGACAAAACGATATCAAGCAACAAAGCACATGGCAACACAAATATTTCCTAAATACAGCAATAGATCACAGAACATAAATCGAATTAAAAATGCACAGTTAGTAACAAAATGTATCTACCATCCCAACAATATTATCAGTTTCATTCAAGAAGCCTTCAAACTCATACTCATACTAAGGTATCAATTTATATTAGGCACAACATATTTCCCAAAACCTCAAATTGGTACATAAGACAATGATATTCAAGCAAAGCATTACATAAATATCCCCTTAGTTCATAAGTTACCCATCAATTTTACAATAATACATACATTTTGACATATAATATAAAATAATGCATATTTGTGTACATCTTAGTCCCTTCAATCTTAGATGTAGTGGTTTGCACACGTACCAATAGCAATGCAATATTTCGTCTTTCTTGCGCCAAGAGAAGTGCATTATAAATGGCTAAAACGGGCATAACAACACCAAAAAGACCACTCGCCACCAAAATGGACAAAACGCCGCCAAAATGGACACCCCATAGCCAAATAGATTAATGCCACCAATTTGGACAATTCCACCACCAAATTGGACGCTTCCACCACCAATATAGCACATCCTGCAGCCGTAACGTCCACTTGAGTATCCAGATGGAAGAAGAAATGTCAAAAAGGACACTCACAGCCTGATTGGCTAATTTACCACCAAATCACCTACACCGAAGACCAAAATCTAGTAGGGAGGTATGCATAAAACCAGAAATTAGTATATTTGACCTCGTCGGCTAAACAAGATTATATTATAAACCAAACTGTCATTCCAGATAGCGTCGTGACAACTGACAAGTACGGGTCCCGCCGCCATTGAAATGGGAGGGTCTAAAAATAACACCAGATAAGCCGACGATGTAATGCCCACAGCTATGGGACCGATCTACTTGATTTTTCCGCCAATCGATTCCGACTGGTCGGAATGGGTGCCGTTTAGAGTTGTATCCACTTTGGTCCAGTCTAAGTGGACCAAATTGGACCCGAATTGCCCCGTACCAATTTGCCGACGGCGTCATGCTCAGCACCTATGCCCGGACCGATTTGGACGGAGTCTTCATCATTCGATCCGGCGCGGTCCAAAACGGTGCCGTTTTGAGTTTTATTCACTTTGGTCCCATCTAAGTGGACCAAATTGGACCAAAACTGCCAAATATCGTTGCCGACGACGTCATGCTTCGAACCTATGGAACCGATTTGGGCAGGGACTTCACCATTCGATCCGGCGTGGTCCAAAACGGTGCCGTGTTTATTTTTATCCACTTTAGTCCAATATAAGTGGACCAAATTTGACCCAAACCGCCAAAAATCGTTGACGACGTCATGCTCAAAACTTATGTGACCGATTTGGGCGGGGTCTTCACCATTCGATCCGGCGTGGTCCGGCTTTAGTTTTCATTTGCATTTTGCCCACCCCAGCCTACAAATCCTGGCGACGCCTATTAGGCTAGGTCGATCAGCAGACCGATTTCTCCATCCTCCCCGTAACTTAAAATCCTGGCTCCGATGCCCATGATCGCTGATAACGGCGAACAGGGAGGATGGGATGCTTCAATTACGTATATTCTGACATGTCTTTGACCGGCAAGTTGCTTTTGTTATTCATTTTGGTGATTGTTCAAAGTCTTCCGCCGGCGCCCTGATCCTGTTCATCCCGTTTAGTCGGGTTTCTGTATTTCATGTTCCATCTGGCATCGTTGGTGGTGGATTCGTCTTTTTGGTGGTGGATTGGTCTTTTTGGAGGTGGCTTGGGCAATTTTGGCGTGTGTATTAACCCTCGCCCTACGGAGGGGAGGGGGGGGGGGGGGGGCTGACAGGCCCCGCCCTGAGGTTGTTCTTAAATACATTTTGACACATGGGGTGCATCTTGCTGATTTTTTTGGTAGCTGAGTTTACAACAATTATACGTAGGCTGTACAAATTTAATGGAAATTGGTTAAGCAGTTTGGGATATAATAATGTTTTGATGACGTCATGTTGGTAAACAAATGAGAAATATTTGACAAATCGTAGAAAACAGAGTTTTAAGCAAATTGCAAACGCAATTCACCAAAGATGCAAAATCGTATTTTCTTTAAAATGGTAATCTTTTATTTTCAAAATTTTGGGGTTTTGACCCTTAAAATAAAAAAAAAACGTTTTTTTTTTTAAAAATCCCCACGAAATCAAAATTGTCAAAGATATGAAAAAACGGAATATATGTGAGAGAACTAAGTATGGGCAATACCCATACCAAATTTCAAAGCAATATCTTTATTTTTGACTGAGTGATGGCTTCCTAAGTGTAAGATACTGATGACGTCATTTTTTTAATAACTTGTTTTTACATTTTTGAACAAGATACGAACAAATGATTACCTTTTTGTATTGCTGAGCCAAAATTGGTCTAGGAACATGCCTTTTTATTTACATTTATCAATTTCTAATTTTGAGGTTTTCTGAAGAGCAAAATCGCTGTTCTGGACGTGGTAAATCCGAGGTCATTCACTTGACCTGGAAGGTCACCCGTTGACCTGAAACCTAAAAATCGCATACTATTAGATTGCTCTCATGACAGGCAACATGCTGGTTCTTACCGCATTGCTCTAAGTTGCTTGGTTTGGAAGTTAACAGGGGAGCCTGTCAGCCCCCCCCCCCCCCGTAGGGCGAAGGTGAAAAAAGCTCCCGTAGGGCGAGGGTTAAAGGGAGTGTGCCTACTCACATCGCTTAGTTGGGGTTATTGGCACTGGTCTATAGAACACAATTTTCTGAATTGAACCATTACATCATTTCTCCAGATTCACCCTAGTTGCTGAGATATTCAAAGACTCCAGGAATTTGCTTGGGAGCAAAAAGTTATCGGGTAGACTCCAGAGAGCTTCCGCTACTATAAGCACTGCAACTATCGATTAAACTGCTAGCATATTGTTAGCCCCGGCCAATAGCAATTCAACAAAACAGCTCGTGCACGCTGATAGCAGCAGCCGAACAGAAACTGGACGGCCATCATGTTTTTCGATGATGGACGATGGCCATTTTTTGAAGAAGATATCAATCTAAGCTACGAAACTTGCACATAATAAAGTTCACAGTGGCAAGAACGTGCTGTGCAAAACTCGTCTTTCTATCTTGCATGATGTGACCGTAATTGTATTGTCTTATGTGCGCCGTTTACATAACATCACCATAGTGGCGATCGTTTTATAGATATCGAAACAAAAATAAACAAAAAACAATATAAGTGAAAATTCAACTAAAGGGGCTCTAGATGTAAATTTCATCATAACCAACAATCAAACCAACAGCTACTTACCGTATGAAAAATATTTTTGACATTCCAAAACAGTAGGCACACTCCCTTTAAGCTGGTGGGGAGAGTGTTCATTTTGGTGGTGGAAGTGGCCATTCTGGCTGTTTCATTAATTTTGTCCCATTATAAATACTATCAAGTAAACTGATGATATTTGTTTGCTGATATTTGTTTGCAGAAAACAAAGCGAAAATGTGTGCGGGGAATAAAGGAAAACCAAAAATAGTAAAGTTTCTCTCTCCAAAATGTTTCCAAAGTAAAACTATTCTATGACCCGTTTAAAAACCAAGGCCCCGTGTCCTTAAAGGAAATAGTTCACCTTGTACATTTTTTTACCCAACACGATTTGATTATATTTTTTAATACAATTTATTTTTATATTGTCAAAAATGGCCTTATATCGCGCCGATTCAGGACAGAAGGCCGTACATTTTTATTGTTTATCAAAACTATATGCATACTCTCTGAGTCAGAGTCCTGACGTCACGTGAATGTAAACAATGGTTCAGCCAATCCGATTCGAAAGTAGTCGCGTAAAGATAGACTCGCATTGGAGATGTGCCAACCGGCGGCCGGCGATCGCTTGCTAGCAACAGCTGCAAGCTGATTGGCTGATGGCATAGCCTCTGCCCTGGCTAAAACCAGTACAACATTCTTTCGCCAGCACCGCATTCCTTCGCCAAAAACTCAAATATATTCGGCTGGAGAGTTTTTTTCAGTCAAGAAAACTTGCAGATAGGGTTTTCCCAACACGGGCTACAAAGCTGCTATCTCAGTTTAAAACTAATGTTGAAGGTGAACTATTTCCTTTAACCGGCTCGGTTAAAAACAGGAAATGGCTCGTGTCCTTAACCAGGTAAGGACACGAGCCATTTGACCTTAAACTCGGCGGACCTCTGAATTACGTCACTGGCGGCAGCCGGCTAGAGGCCAGCAGCCGCCGGCCCACTGGCGGATCCAGGGGGGGGGGGGCATCAGGGGTAAATGCCCCCCCCGCGCGTTCCCAATTTATCGTAAAATCGTAAAAATTGTCTTTGCAGCAATCAACATCCAGCTATCCACAGTCAAAACCGGACAATTGCGCGCCGCTTCGCGGCATGACACAACTTTCGCGATTGCTTATACAAATTTGAAAAATGGGAAAGTTAATTCCATTAAGTGTTTGGCAGAGGCTCTCCTTGGCGGTAATTGCTGGCACTGGTGGATCCAGGGGGGGGGGGGCAGGTATCGCCCCCCCCCCTCACAGGAATCTGGGAGGGACATTCAATACCAGTATGACCCCCGCGCGTTCGCGTATATAGATCGGACAACTGGTTTACGCCAGGCGCTCGCTGCGCTGCGGCATTAAAACCTCATTATCTCCCAAAGTACTGAATGAATTTCAGTGAAATTTTATAGGAAGACGTGTAGTTGATGCAGCATAAGGTACTGTAAACTTCATGTCGATATCTATTATGTTTTTTGAGTTATGGAGAAAATCCGTCAGGGGCAGATTCCACCCCCACCCCTGTAATTACTGCCTAAAGGTTAGGTCAGGTTCGATTATTTTAAAACAATTGTTTCCTACCACACCCGGAAAACGAACCTCAGTTGTCTACCGAGACCTCTCCCTCCCTCCGGTAGTGCCGCAGCGCAGCGAGCGCCTGGCGTAAATCAGTTGTCCGATGTAGCGGTTCCCTGCACTGAACGTGAAAAACAATGATCTTAGGAGAAAACTTCATGAAAACGGAAGTTTTTTTCTCGAGTGATTGAATTGGAAGTTTGTATGTATCCATTTCTTTCAATGATAGACAAAACAGCGCACCTGATGCAATTCCAACACAAATTCACTTAACCCTTAACACACTTACCCGGTGACACTTAACCCGCGCCCCGCTGGGGAGGGGGGGGGGGGGCAGAATCTGCCCTCCCTCCCGGATTTTCTCAATAACTTTAAACTGTGATAAATATCAATGTCAAACTTTCAGTACCTTATGCTGCATCAATTCTACGTCTTCTCACTAAATTGCAATGAAATTGATGCAGTATTGTGGGAGATAATGACGTTTTAATGACGTCATGCCATGCCATTTTTTGTGTGGAAAAAACGATAAATGTTTGAACAATCGTAGAAAATAGAGTTTTGAAGCAAAACTTAAAAAGAAAGGAAAGGAGATGAAATGAAATGAATGTCTTCAAAATGGTTATCTCCGATTTTCGATTTTTTGTTTTTGACCCCCCCAAAATTAAAATAAATGTTTTTTTTTCGGTAGATATTTTTTTTTGTGTGTATTTGAAGTGAATTTCTTAAGCTCCAATACCAAAATAAGGTGACCGGCCTAAATCCTCGGAGAAAAAAATGAGGGTACCTTTTTGCCACAAAAAGATGCCCCCTCCTCCCTCCCCTACGGAGAGAGGCTGGATCCGCCAGTGCGCCGGCCACACCAACTTTTGAAACGATTCTCCACCCATGGATATAACAGATGGCGGCATCACCACGGGATCTCCGACAGGTTATCCATGTGACACGCTATGGAACGGAGAGGTCAGAACTCAGGAAGGAGCACCATCTTCGGCTGAAATCGTGACCTACAAAGAACAGGGACTCGTCTAAGGAAATTTGACTAGGGGGGGGGGGGGGCAGGCTTCAGATCAAAAAGGACTTATTTTAATTTCAGCCGTTCTTGTCCACGAACAGTCACACTTACTCTGTTTTTTTTTGTTGTCTTTCTTCATAGTCCATTTATATAGTTAAAACGGGCAGTAATGTTCATAAAGTAAATAGTTGTGCATTCAAACAATTATGTTGAGATGATTGGTAAGCAGCCAAATTATACATTGTTATTAACCCACCATTGACTGGGGGACGTTTAACGCCAACCCCACCCCTCCCGACGAACTTTCGCAATCATGGGCGGAGAATGCGGTATGGCAGGTATGGCCATGGCCACACCATCTTAAAAGTTGGTGTGGCAGTGCCACACCAACTTCCTGACTTGATTTTTAGTTTTGAATGTGACATTTTATCAGGCTCCTAGAATTGCTTTGGAGCTGGGGTGCGGAGTGGAAATCTCTGACTAAAAATAAGTATAAAGAGTGGAAAATTAAACCAAAAAGCATATGTACCAGGCTTTATCACCAAATTACCTGCTCACCAAAATTAGTTATTACTTATGCCAATTCTTACCTGTCTTTCCATCCACAGGCTGTCCCTATCATTACATTCATAAATCAGTATCAGGTTTCCAATTATCCAATACGTTTTAAAATAAGGAGTGGAAAATTCACAGTAAAACTCAGGAAAAAGAGTGGAAAAATAGTATCCATAGGGTGTCATTTTCCACCTAAATTTCCCAATGCTAGGACACTGCATTTTATGAGTAACTGGTCAAAAATGTAAAAAATAGCATAATGCAAGCTTGACAACCAAATTTATGAAACAATCAAACACACATTGTTATAGGTAAAATGTATATTGACACCTAAAAGTAAGTACTTATATTAAAATTGCAATTCAGTAATGGGAGTTAGTCTTACAAACTAAAAATGGAACAAGTAACTTAATACAAGCCTGACAAAACGATATCAAGCAACAAAGCACATGGCAACACAAATATTTCCTAAATACAGCAATAGATCACAGAACATAAATCGAATTAAAAATGCACAGTTAGTAACAAAATGTATCTACCATCCCAACAATATTATCAGTTTCATTCAAGAAGCCTTCAAACTCATACTCATACTAAGGTATCAATTTATATTAGGCACAAAATATTTCCCAAAACCTCAAATTGGTACATAAGACAATGATATTCAAGCAAAAGATAACATAAATATCCCCTTAGTTCATAAGTTACCCATCAATTTTACAATAATACATACATTTTGACATATAATATAAAATAATGCATATTTGTGTACATCTTAGTCCCTTCAATCTTAGATGTAGTGGTTTGCACACGTACCAATAGCAATGCAATATTTCGTCTTTCTTGCGCCAAGAGAAGTGCATTATAAATGGCTAAAACGGGCATAACAACACCAAAAATGCCACTTGCCACCAAAATGAACAAAACGCCGCCAAAATAGACACCCCTTAGCCAAATAGATTAATGCCACCAATTTGGACAATTCCACCACCAAATTGGACGCTTCCACCACCAATATAGCACATCCTGCAGCCGTAACGTCCACTTGAGTATCCAGATGGAAGAATAAATGTCAAAAAAGGACACTCACAGCCTGATTGGCTAATTTACCACCAAATCACCTAGACCGAAGACCAAAATCTAGTAGGGAGGTATGCATAAAACCAGAAATTAGTATATTTGACCTTGTCGGCTAAACAAGATTATATTATAAACCAAACTGTCATTCCAGATAGCGTCGTGACAACTGACAAGTACGGGTCCCGCCGCCATTGAAATGGGAGGGTCTAAAAATAACACCAGATAAGCCGACGATGTAATGCCCGCAACTATGGGACCGATCTACTTGATTTCTCCGCCAATCGATTCCGACTGGTCGGAATGGGTGCCGTTTAGAGTTGTATCCACTTTGGTCCAGTCTAAGTGGACCAAATTGGACCCGAATTGCCCCGTACCAATTTGCCGACGGCGTCATGCTCAGCACCTATGCCCGGACCGATTTGGACGGAGTCTTCATCATTCGATCCGGCGTGGTCCAAAACGGTGCCGTTTTGAGTTTTATTCACTTTGGTCCCATCTAAGTGGACCAAATTGGACCAAACCCGCCAAAAATTGTTGCCGACGACGTCATGCTTCGAACCTATGGAACCGATTTGGGCAGGGACTTCACCATTCGATCCGGCGTGGTCCAAAACGGTGCCGTGTTTATTTTTATCCACTTTAGTCCAATATAAGTGGACCAAATTTGACCCAAACCGCCAAAAATCGTTGACGACGTCATGCTCAAAACTTATGTGACCGATTTGGGCGGGGTCTTCACCATTCGATCCGGCGTGGTCCGGCTTTAGTTTTCATTTGCATTTTGCCCACCCCAGCCTACAAATCCTGGCGACGCCTGTTAGGCTAGGTCGATCAGCAGACCGATTTCTCCATCCTCCCCGTAACTTAAAATCCTGGCTCCGATGCCCATGATCGCTGATAACGGCGAACAGGGAGGATGGGATGCTTCAATTACGTATATTCTGACATGTCTTTGACCGGCAAGTTGCTTTTGTTATTCATTTTGGTGATTGTTCAAAGTCTTCCGCCGGCGCCCTGATCCTGTTCATCCCGTTTAGTCGGGTTTCTGTATTCCATGTTCCATCTGGCATCGTTGGTGGTGGATTCGTCTTTTTGGTGGTGGATTGGTCTTTTTGGAGGTGGCTTGGGCCATTTTGGCGTGTGTATTAACCCTCGCCCTACGGAGGGGAGGGGGGGAGGGGGCTGACAGGCCCCGCCCTGAGGTTGTTCTTAAAAAAACTTTTGACACATGGGGTGCATCTTGCTGATTTTTTTTGGTAGCTGAGTTTACAACAATTATACGTAGGCTGTACAAATTTAATGGAAATTGGTTAAGTAGTTTGGGATATAATAATGTTTTGATGACGTCATGTTGGTAAACAAATGAGAAATATTTGACAAATCGTAGAAAACAGAGTTTTAAAGCAAATTGCAAACGCAATTCACCAAAGATGCAAAATGGCATTTTCTTTAAAATGGTAATCTTTTATTTTCAAAATTTTGGGGTTTTGACCCCTAAAATAAAAATAAAAGTTTTTTTTTAAAATCCCCACGAAATCAAAATTGTCAAAGATATGAAAAAACGGAATATATGTGAGAGAACTAAGCATGGGCAATACCCATACCAAATTTCAAAGCAATATCTTTATTTTTGACTGAGTGATGGCTTCCTAAGTGTAAGATACTGATGACGTCATTTTTTTAATAACTTGTTTTTACATTTTTGGACAAGATACGAACAAATGATTACCTTTTTGTATTGCTGAGCCAAAATTGGTCTAGGAACATGCCTTTTTATTTACATTTATCAATTTCTAATTTTGAGGTTTTCTGAAGAGCAAAATCGCTGTTCTGGACGTGGTAAATCCGAGGTCATTCACTTGACCTGGAAGGTCACCCGTTGACATGAAAAATAAAAATCGCATACTGTTAGATTGCTCTCATGACAGGCAACATACTGGTTCTTACCGCATTGCTCTAAGTTGCTTGGTTTGGAAGTTAACAGGGGAGCCTGTCAGCCCCCCCCCCCGTAGGGCGAAGGTGAAAAAAGCTCCCGTAGGGCGAGGGTTAAGCTGGTGGGGAGAGTGTTCATTTTGGTGGTGGAAGTGGCCATTCTGGCTGTTTCATTAATTTTGTCCCATTATAAATACTATCAAGTAAACTGATGATATTTGTTTGCTGATATTTGTTTGCAGAAAACAAAGCGAAAATGTGTGCGAGGAATAAAGGAAAACCAAAAATAGTAAAGTTTCTCTCTCCAAAATGTTTCCAAAGTAAAACTATTCTATGACCGGTTTAAAAACCAAGGCCCCGTGTCCTTAAAGGAAATAGTTCACCTTGTACATTTTTTTACCCAACACGATTTGATTATATTTTTTAATACAATTTCTTTTTATATTGTCAAAAATGGCCTTATATCGCGCCGATTCAGGACAGAAGGCCGTACATTTTTATTGTTTATCAAAACTATATGCATACTCTCTGAGTCAGAGTCCTGACGTCACGTGAATGTAAACAATGGTTCAGCCAATCCGATTCGAAAGTAGTCGCGTAAAGATAGACTCGCATTGGAGATGTGCCAACCGGCGGCCGGCGATCGCTTGCTAGCACCAGCTGCAAGCTGATTGGCTGATGGCATAGCCTCTGCCCTGGCTAAAACCAGTAAAACATTCTTTCGCCAGCACCGCATTCCTTCGCCAAAAACTCAAATATATTCGGCTGGAGAGTTTTTTCAGTCAAGAAAACTTGCAGATAGGGGTTTCCCAACACGGGCTACAACGCTGCTATCTCAGTTTAAAACTAATGTTGAAGGTGAACTATTTCCTTTAACCGGCTCGGTTAAAAACAGGAAATGGCTCGTGTCCTTAACCAGGTAAGGACACGAGCCATTTGACCTTAAACTCGGCGGACCTCTGAATTACGTCACTGGCGGCAGCCGGCTAGAGGCCAGCAGCCGCCGGCCCACTGGCGGATCCAGGGGGGGGGGGGGGCATCAGGGGTAAATGCCCCCCCCGCGCGTTCCCAATTTATCGTAAAATCGTAAAAATTGTCTTTGCAGCAGTCAACATCCAGCTATCCACAGTCAAAACCGGACAATTGCGCGCCGCTTCGCGGCATGACACAACTTTCGCGATTGCTTATACAAATTTGAAAAATGGGAAAGTTAATTCCATTAAGTGTTTGGCAGAGGCTCTCCTTGGCGGTAATTGCTGGCACTGGTGGATCCAGGGGGGGGGGGGGGGGGGCAGGTATCGCCCCCCCCTCACAGGAATCTGGGAGGGACATTCAATACCAGTATGACCCCCGCGCGTTCGCGTATATAGATCGGACAACTGGTTTACGCCAGGCGCTCGCTGCGCTGCGGCATTAAAACCTCATTATCTCCCAAAGTACTGAATGAATTTCAGTGAAATTTTATAGGAAGACGTATAGTTGATGCAGCATAAGGTACTGTAAACTTCATGTCGATATCTATTATGTTTTTGAGTTATGGAGAAAATCCGTCAGGGGCAGATTCCACCTCACCCCTGTAATTACTGCCTAAAGGTTAGGTCAGGTTCGATTATTTTAAAACAATTGTTTCCTACCACACCCGGAAAACGAACCTCAGTTGTCTACGAGACCTCTCCCTCCCTCCGGTAGTGCCGCAGCGCAGCGAGCGCCTGGCGTAAATCAGTTGTCCGATGTAGCGGTTCCCTGCACTGAACGTGAAAAACAATGATCTTAGGAGAAAACGTCATGAAAACGGAAGTTTTTTTCTCGAGTGATTGAATTGGAAGTTTGTATGTATCCATTTCTTTCAATGATAGACAAAACAGCGCACCTGATGCAATTCCAACACAAATTCACTTAACCCTTAACACACTTACCCGGTGACACTTAACCCGCGCCCCGCTGGGGGGGGGGGGGGGCAGAATCTGCCCTCCCTCCCGGATTTTCTCAATAACTTTAAACTGTGATAAATATCAATGTCAAACTTGCAGTACCTTATGCTGCATCAATTCTACGTCTTCTCACTAAATTGCAATGAAATTGATGCAGTATGGTGGGAGATAATGACGTTTTAATGACGTCATGCCATGCCATTTTTTGAGGAAAAACGATAAATGTTTGAACAATCGTAGAAAATAGAGTTTTGAAGCAAAACTTAAAAAGAAAGGAAAGGAGATGAAATGAAATGAATGTCTTCAAAATGGTTATCTCCGATTTTCGATTTTTTGTTTTTGACCCCCCAAAATTAAAATAAATGTTTTTTTTTCGGTAGATTTTTTTTGTTGTGAATTTGAAGTGAATTTCTTAAGCTCCAATACCAAAATAAGGTGACCGGCCCAAATCCGCGGAGAAAAAAAATGAGGGTACCTTTTTGCCACAAAAAGATGCCCCCTCCTCCCTCCCCTACGGATAGAGGCTGGATCCGCCAGTGCGCCGGCCACACCAACTTTTGAAACGATTCTCCACCCATGTTCGCAATAGCTCAAAAATCAATAGCGCTATCAACGTGAAACTTTAAGTACTTTTCTCACATCAATTTTACGTCTTCTGTGCAAAAATGAAGTTATTTTGTCGAAATATCTTTGAGATATAGCGCATTCAGTGGTGTCACTACACACGAGTTTGACGAAAAAATATTTTGAGAAAAATGCAATCAAAAACCTCGAACGATAAAACAAAATAGCATGTTCTACAAAATGGATATCTCGGAGTTTTTACATTTTTGTGTTTGCCCCTTCCCACCAAAAAAGAACACATTTTTTTTTGAAAAAATTATAAAAAGTGCAATATACTAGAAAAACGCATATGGGAAATTCCTAAACAAAATTTTACAACTATATTACCATTTTGACTGACATGACTTCTAAAGTATGGGTAACTCATGACGTTTTTGTAATGTTATTTATGACCGGGTGCGAACAAATTAACGTCACCGCTGGATTTCTGAGGCAAAACTGGTCCAGAAACATGTTTTTTGTATATTTATCCATTTCAAATTTTGACCTTATGTGACCTGACCTTGACCTGAGTTTTACACTAACTTCACTTAATGAAGTCAGGTAGTAAAATGACTATCACTATCGAATTATACGTGTAAAATAACCCATAAAACATATGTCGCATGACTTCGTAGATATTTTGCAAATGGTGACCTTTTGTGACATTGATCTTGACCTTGACTTTTGCCAACAATCTTACTTTAGCTCATGCGGGATGTGTATTATACCTTTGAGAGCACAACCTTCAAACACTTACCTTCAAAGTAAGTAGTAACATAGTAGCAGTAAGTTAGCAACTAGCCACGTCAAACTAGCAACTAAGTTAGTTAGCAACTAGCCACGTCAACACACAGCCGCCTATCGCTATCAGTGTGATATATTAGCCGTTTTCACGAAGGATTATTGCGCTGAAAAGATTCTGAAAAGTTCTAAAATGTTTTTAAAAGTTTTGATCTTAAATAATGATGATAAAAAGTCTTAGTATACTTCTAATACATTCCAAGAAATAAATTACTGATTTAGGCGATATTATCACTCTTCAATAGTTATGGAAACATGTACTGAGCTCATGACAGGTTTATGATACACAATTGACCGTTTTTAAAGAAAATATGCGTCTAGAGTCCATTCGTTCAGTTTAGCATACCGTCATACTAGCCGTTTCACGAAGGAATTGCGCTGAGAAGATTCTGAAAAGTTTCTAGAGAAGTTTTGGTATAGAAGTCTTAGTATAGTATACATTCCAATAAATAAATGACTGATTTAGGCGATATTATCACTATATAATAGTTATGGAAACATGTATTGAGCCATAACAAGTTTATGATACAAAATTTGCCGTTTTTAAAGGGATGTTGCCACCTCCGGAGGATTTCTAAAAAGCAACTTAAAGGGATTATACGGGTTTCCGTCCTGAAAGTAAATGCACTCCTTTGCAGTTGTATGAGCTTTAAACACGTTTAAGACATATAACAGGGTCCTCAATGCTCATTTAGTCCATTATTTCAGAAATTATCAGCGTTAAAACTTGGGCGTTATTCGAGACTAGTATCAGATAACGAATACTTGATCGGCACTACTGTCCACCACTTTTATGTTAAGATCAATTTGAGAGTTTTTAATTATCTGCAAGTCCTACACTGGATCACAAAATTATTATGCAATTCAAAACTGACGGGACTTTGTATTACTACACACTGTTCGTTGAGGTTTTGTGTTTTTGTGGTTTTCTTTTCTCTGGCCTTTAGCGTTGAGAATTTGGTGGTGGCGTATTAATTTTTTTGGCATGAAAATTCATGAAAAATATAGAATTTTATGGGGAAACTAGGTAACTGCTGCTGTCGTTGGAACAAAACAAGTTTTTTTTTTTCAAATATTGCTTATTTTACCGGAAATATGCCATACGTGAGGTGTTTTTATTAGCATAAAAGAGATGACTGGCTCTGCCTCAGCCGGTCCTGCAGAAAATACGCGGTGGCATCACCGCGCACTTTGGAATGTCCTTACGTGCAGAAGAGGTGATTTCCAGAAAAATGTGGCTACCGTGGGACTTCTACCACCTTTATAAGTACGTTTTACTATGTAACTCAATTATTCTGGGGAAAAAACGTATAATCCCTTTAAATGAATGGTGGGGATCAACCATAGAGCATGCTCAAGCTCAAACTTGCTCCTGCAGCACCTAAAGCCAGGGCCTCGGATAAGTAATTCTCACTGGGGGGGGGGGGGATGGTGACAATTTGAAGAAGAAAAAAAGCATGATGCTAAGGCATATGGTTAATAGGGTGTCCCCCCAAAAACACCTTTTTGTCTGTGCAAGCTTGCCAATTGACACGGGGTTATCCTCCAGACCAATAACAAGTATGCCAAATTTCATTGCGATCTTTTGAGTTTTGGTCCTCCCCAGGCCTTCGAAAGTTGTTTGTGTTGATTTTTGACCCTATGGAAAAGGTCAAAAATCAAAGTCGTCGTACAGACCTCCGCTTGTGCTCATTTAAAAGCTCTTGTCGAGTAAAATCAACTTCAACACTGTCAAAATGCTTTAAATTCAATTGTTTTGTTTTCAGAGTCAAGAACATGTACCAAAACCAAGCCTCCAATAGAGCTCCATTGAAGACTTGGTTTTTGTGCATGTTTTTGACTCGTAAAACAAAAACTACTGAATTGAAATAATTAAACTCTTTACATGTGTATTTTACTCGAAAAGGACTTTAAAATGAGCACACGCGGAGGTCTGTACGACAAATTTGATTTGTGACCTTTTCCATAGGGGTCAACAACTTTCGGAGGCCCGGAGGGGGGCCAAAACTCAAAAGATCGCAACACAATTTGGCATGCTTGTTATTGGCCTGGAGGAGAATCCCGTGTCAATTGGCAAGCTTGCACAGACCAAAAAAATTGGGACACCCTAATGGTTAAAGGAAATAGTTCACCTTCAACATGGGTTTTGAACTGAAATAGCAGTGTTGTAGCCCGTGCTGAGAAATCCTTATCTGGAACTTTTCTTGGCTGAGAAGACTCTCCAGCCGAAGATATTTGACTTTTTGGCGAAGGAATACGGCGCATATATGATGTACCGTACCGTCTGAAAGTGCCAGCACTGCCATGGAGCATGCGCAGACCAATAACGCACACCATAAAATCAATAATTTACAACCTTCTGTCCTGAATTGGCGCGATGTAGGACCATTTTTAAACAGAAAAAAAGAAACTGTATTAAAAATATAATAAAATCGTGTTCTGAAAATTTTCCGAAGGTGAACTATTTCCTTTAAAGGAAATAGTTCACCTTCGGGAAATTTTTCAGAACACGATTTTATTATATTTTGTAATACAGTTTCTTTTTTTCTTTTCAAAAATGGTCCTACATCGCGCCAATTCAGGACAGAAGGTCGTAAATTATTAATGTTATGGTGTGCGTTATTGGTCTGCGCATGCTCAGACCAGTGCTGGCACTCTCAGACGGTACGGTATATCATATATGCGCCGCATTCCTTCGCCAAAAAGTCAAATATCATCGGCTGGAGAGTCTTTTCAGCCAAGACAAGTTGAAGATAAGGATTTCTGAACACAGGCTACAAAACTGCTATTTCAGTTCAAAATCCCATGTTGAAGGTGAACTATTTCCTTTAAAAGGACACTCCCACCTTAACATTAGTTTTGAGTTGAGATAGCCATGTTGTTGGATTTGCATTTAAATTAAGTAAGGTAGGAGTTAAAACAACCACATTGGTCTAATCAAAAAGAAATTCGAGTTTGGTCTTGACAATTGTAATGAATAAACCCACGTGTATTTGAATAGGGGTCTAAAGCCGATGACGTCACCTCTCTTTCCCAAATGGTGATGATAGTCGACTTGTTTTAACCCTCGCCCTACGGGGGGGGGGGCTGCCAGCCACCCCCCTGAGGTTTTTCTTGAATAACTTTTGACACATAGGCTGCATCTTGCTGAAATGTTTAGTAGCTGAGTTTACAACAATGATACGTAGGATGTAAAAATTTAATTGAAATTGGTTAAGTAGGTTGGGAGAATATAATGTTTTGATGTCATGTTGTTAAAAAATAGAAATATTTGAAAAATCGTAGAAAACAGAGGTTTTAAGCAAATTGCAAACTCAATTTACCAAAGATACAAAATGGCATTCTCTTTAAAATGACAATCTCGGATTGTCAAAATTTGGGGGTTTTGACCACTAAAATAAATACAACACTTTTTTTAAAAAAAATCCCCACAAAATCAAAATTGTCAAAGATATTAGAAAAACCGAAATATGTGTGAGAGAACTGAGTATGGAAAATACTCATACCAAATTTCAAAGCAATATCTTCATTTTTAACTGAGTGATGGCTTCCTAAGTGTAAGAAACTGATGACGTCATGTTTTCAAATAACTTTTTTTGACATTTTTGGACAAGATACGAACAAATAATTACTTTTTTTTGTATTTCTGAGCCAAAACTGGTCTAGGAACATGCCTTTTTATTTACATTTTTAAATTTCTAATTTTTAGGTTTTCTGAAGAGCAAAATCGCTGTTCTGGACGTGGTAAATCCGAGGTCATTCACTTGATCTGGAAGGCCACCCGTTAACCTGAAACCTAAAAATCACAAACTGTTAGATTCCTCTCATGACAGGCAACATTCTGGTGCTTACCGCATTGCTCTAAGTTGCTTGGTTTGGAAGTTAACAGGGGGCCTGCCAGCCCCCCCCCCCCCCCCTCGTAGGGCGAAGGTGAAAAAAACTCCCGTAGAGCGAGGGTTAAGGTTAGACTTCTTGACGATATTTGTGTGCTTCAAATGGCTGAGTAATGGCCCGTAATTGGTTTGTTTTGTACTCAAAGCGCCAGAATTGTCTCGGAATAATTGTGCCATACTTTGGCAGCGTAAAGGATTTATGTATAGCTCTCTAGAGTTCAATATGACGTCATCAACCCAAATATTAAAACTTAACTTTTTATGAAATTGAGCTCTGTTTGCGAGAAACAAATGTAATAATCGTGTTTGGCAGCAATTACTTCATATTTTGCACCACAAGCGGCGTACATTTGACAACTTTTGGGATGGTGGGAGTGTCCCTTTAACCCTCGCCCTACTTACTAAAAACCTCAGAGGGGCCTGACAGGCCCCCCCTGAGGTTTTTCTTGAATAACTTTTGACACAAGCAGTGCATCTTGCTGAAATTTTCGGGTGCTGAGTTTACAACAATTATACGCATGCTGAACAAAAATAGTTGAAATTGGTTAAGAAATTTGGGAAATAATGACGTTTTGATGACGTCATGTTGGTAAAAAATAGAAAAATTTGAAAAATCGTAGAAAACAGAGTTTCAAAGCAAATTGCAAACGTAAATTACCAAAGATACAAAATTGCATTTTCTTTCAAATGGTGATCTCAGATTTTCATAATTTTGGGGTTTTGATCCCTAAAATAAAGATTTTTTTATATTTTTTTAAATCCCCACAAAATCAAAATGTTCAAAGATATTAAAAACACCGGAATATATGTGAGAGAACTGAGTATGAACAATACCCATACCAAATTTCAAAGCAATATCTTCATTTTTGACTGAGTGATGGCTCCCTAAGTGAAAGAAACTGATGACGTAATTTTTTAGAAAAACTTTTTTTTACTTTTTTTTACAAGATATGAACAAATAATTACCTTTTCTGTATCTCTGAGCTAAAACTGGTCTAGGAACATACCTTTTTATTTACATTTATCAATTTCTAATTTTGAAGTTTTCTGAAGAGCAAAATCGCTGTTCTGGACGTGGTAAATCCGAGGTCATTCACTTGACCTGGAAGGTCACCCGTTGACCTGAAACCTAAAAATCGCATACTGTTAGATTCCTCTCATGACAGGCAACATGCTGGTTCTTACCGCATAGCTCTAAGTTGCTGGGTTTGGAAGTTAACAGGGGGGCCTGTCAGCCCCCCCCCCCCGTAGGGCGAAGGTGAAAAAAGCTCCCGTATGGCGAGGACCCGTACCTAGGACCCGTAAGTAGCTCCCGTACCCGTGCGCAGCAGGGGGTCTGCGCCGAACACGAACTGCAGGGGTGGGGTTGATTTCCGCCCCCCCCCGTGAGATCTCGAAAACTACGCTACGTAGCGACAAGCGGAAAACGGCATTTGATAGCTTGATACAAGTGCTATCGAAAGTGTTTCAGTATTTTTTTTAGGTCAGGTCAAAATTTAGGTTACCAGAGGTCATCAAAAGTATTTTTTTGTTCTCTCAGGTTTTCCTGTTTTAGGACTTCGCTCGAGAAATTCCCATATATCTCGGAAACTATGCTAGTTAGAAACAAACGGAAAAAGAAAACGCCAGCCAGTGAAATTTTAAATCGACAAGATGTACTCAAATCTGATCTCAGGTCAATATTTGAGGATCCAGAGGTCAAAAAAGGAAAACATTTTTTTTAAATTGTAAAATCTCTTTTTCTCTATTAACTTTTTATTGAATGAAGATAACGGAAAACTGTTTACGACGTCCCCGGTGGCGACGTCCCTGCCTTTAACAAATAACAGCATGCAGTACTGGAAAGGTGCAACTGTACAAGTGCAAAAAAGGAGGTGAGAGCACCAGATTACCGTAAGTTTGAACTTATTATATCAAGAAATAAAAAATAAATGGTTTGGAAACTGTAAACACGCTGAAAGTTTGAATAGGTATGAACAAGATTTAATTACTTAATAAGGATTGCCCATTAGGGAGAAATGACCGCCGCGGTGACGTCGCAAGATTTGGCAGTAATATGGTAGCAAATAAACAAGGTGTTTATGGCGCCGGCGATTCATTCAATGTGGTAATCGCAAGTAAAACAACAAAAAACAAAAACAGGCCCACAGACCATCAATCTGTCTGAAATAATGCACATCCGGGAACATGTGAAGGTCGGATTACGTCATTATGACGTCATCCTAAAGACGGCCCGCCATTCGTGAACGGGTGCTGGGTATGAAAAGAGAGTACACCAGGGAACATTTACCTTCAGTCGCAAATCATCCTCTTCACATAGAAAAACAAATATTTTGTAGATGTTGTTGAAATTCCAGAAGAAGATTGAAATCCAATTGGTTCCGCCCCATTGGCATTAACGGAACGTATATCACCAACAGAAAGAAAACTTCCGAGATCAGCCATCCCCAGAAAATTAAGCACATCGCACGAATGTGAGTTGAAACATAGACATCAACAGTTGAAACAATGTTCACGACAATCTAAGCTCCCGGAAAGGAATGTGAATAACATTACACTTTTTACATTACAGATATTTGCAGATGATATGCAATAATATTGAATGATACCATGATATGCGACTTTCGAGGCGAGCTCTGAGGAACCGCAAGACTCACTGGCGCGTCCTAACACGACAGAGACCCAGTACACCCCACCCCAGCGGCACCAGACGGTTACGTAAACTGAAATCCTGCTCAAATCCACCCGATAGCATAGGCAGAGGGACCGGTGGGGGAGCCATGACCCCCTCACTTTTTGGTCATTTGTTTTTACTAAAATATTTTATTTTGCTTGGTGAGAAAAAATAAGGTGTCAAAAGGTTCGCCAATACGAGAAGAGCCCAAATCTGCAAAGAAATCTTCCATAGGGGGTTGGGTTTCTCTCAAGACGAAATGAAAGTTGCACTCCCCCCGCCGCCACACTTTTCGTGACGCCCCTACGCTCCTGCCTGATAGGGATCATATGTAACCAGCCAGCCTCAGATCAGCCTCAGGTCACTGCGCACACACAGGCTCAGGTCACTGCGCACACAGCCTCAGGTCACTGCACACACACAGCCTCAGGTCACTGCGCACACACAGCCTCAGGTCACTGCACACACAGCCTCAGGTCACTGCACACACAGCCTCAGGTCACTGCAAACACACATCCTCAGGTCACTACGCACACAGCCTCAGGTCACTACACACACACAGCCTCAGGTCACTGCACACACACAGCCTCAGGTCACTGCACACACACAGCCTCAGGTCACTGCACACACAGCCTCAGGTCACTGCACACACAGCCTCAGGTCACTGCAAACACACATCCTCAGGTCACTACGCACACAGCCTGAGGTCACTGCACACACACAGCCTCAGGTCACTGCACACACACAGCCTCAGGTCACCGTACACACAGCCTCAGGTCACTGCGCACACAGCCTCAGGTCACTGCACACACACACACACAGCCTCAGGTCACTGCACACACACAGCCTCAGGTCACTGCGCACACAGCCTCAGGTCACTGCACACACAGCATCAGGTCACTGCACACACAGCCTCAGGTCACTGCACACACAGCATCAGGTCACTGCACACACACAGCCTCAGGTCACTGCACACACAGCCTCAGGTCACTGCACACACAGCCTCAGGTCACTGCGCACACAGCCTCAGGTCACTGCACACACAGCCTCAGGTCACTGCGCACACAGCCTCAGGTCACTGCGCACACACACAGCATCAGGTCACTGCACACACACAGCATCAGGTCACTGCACACATACAGCCTCAAGTCACCGCACACACAGCCTCAGGTCACTGCGCACACAGCCTCAGGTCACTGTGCACACAGCCTCAGGTCACTGCGCACACAGCCTCAGGTCACTGCGCACACACACACTGCCTCAGGTCACTGCACACACACAGCCTCAGGTCACTGCACACACAGCCTCAGGTCACTGCGCACACAGCCTCAGGTCACTGCACACACAGCCTCAGGTCACCGCACACACAGACTCAGGTCACTGCGCGCGCACAGCCTCAGGTCACTGCGCACACAGCCTCAGGTCACTGCACACACACAGCCTCAGGTCACTGCACACACAGCCTCAGGTCACTGCACACACAGCCTCAGGTCACTGCACACACAGCCTCAGGTCACTGCACACACAGCCTCATGTCACTGCAGACACAGCCTCAGGTCACTGCGCACACACATCCTCAGGTCACTGCACACACAGCCTCAGGTCACTGCACACACAGCCTCATGTCACTGCACACACATCCTCAGGTCACTGCACACACAGCATCAGGTCACTCCACACACAGTATCAGGTCACTGCACACACAGCCTCAGGTCACTGCACACACACAACCTCAGGTCACTGTGCACACAGCCTCAGGTCACTGCGCACACAGCCTCAGGTCACTCCACACACAGCCTCAGGTCACTGCACCAGCCTCAGGTCACTGCACACACAGCCTCAGGTCACTGCACACACACAGCCTCAGGTCACTGCACACACAGCCTCAGGTCACTGCGCACACAGCCTCAGGTCACTGCACACACACAGCCTCAGGTCACCGCACACACAGCATCAGGTCACTGCACACACAGCCTCAGGTCACTGCGCACACACACACAGCCTCAGGTCACTGCACACACACAGCCTCAGGTCACTGCGCACACAGCCTCAGGTTACTGCACACACAGCCTCAGGTCACTGCACACACAGCCTCAGGTCACTGCACACACACAGCCTCAGGTCACTGCACACACATCCTCAGGTCACTGCGCACACAGCCTCAGGTCACTGCACACACAGCCTCAGGTCACTGCATACACACAACCTCAGGTCACTGCACACACAGCCTCAGGTCACTGCGCACACAGCCTCAGGTCACTGCACACACATCCTCAGGTCACTGCGCACACACACACACAGCATCAGGTCACTGCACACACACAGGCTCAGGTCACTGCACACACAGCCTCAGGTCACTGCACACACAGCCTCAGGTCACTGCACACACATCCTCAGGTCACTGCACACACACAGCCTCAGGTCACTGCACACACACAGCCTCAGGTCACTGCACATACAGCCTCAGGTCACTGCACACACATAGCCTCAGGTCACTGCACACACACACAGCCTCAGGTCACTGCGCACACAGCCTCAGATCACTGCGCACACATACACAGCCTCAGGTCACTGCACACACAGCCTCAGGTCACTGCGCACACAGCATCAGGTCACTGCGCACACACACAGCCTCAGGTCACTGCACACACACACAGCCTCAGGTCACTGCACACACACAGCCTCAGGTCACTGCGCACCCAGCCTCAGGTCACTGCGCACACACAGCCTCAGGTCACTGCACACACAGCCTCAGGTCACTGCACACACAGCCTCAGGTCACTGCGCACACAGCCTCAGGTCACTGCACACACAGCCTCAGGTCACTGCGCACACAGCCTCAGGTCACTGCGCACACACACAGCCTCAGGTCACTGCGCACACAGCCTCAGGTCACTGCGCACACACACAGCCTCATGTCACTGCACACACACAGCCTCAGGTCACTGCACACATAGAGCCTCAGGTCACTGCACACACAGCCTCAGGTCACTGCGCACACACACACAGCCTCAGGTCACTGCACACACACAGCCTCAGGTCACTGCGCACACAGCCTCAGGTCACTGCGCTCACACAGGCTCAGGTCACTGCACACACAGCCTCAGGTCACTGCACACACAGCCTCAGGTCACTGCGCACACACATCCTCAGGTCACTGCACACACAGCCTCAGGTCACTGCACACACACACAGCCTCAGGTCACTGCACACACAGCCTCATGTCACTGCGCACACAGCCTCAGGTCACTGCGTACACAGCCTCAGGCCACTGCACACACAGCCTCAGGTCACCGCACACACAGACTCAGGTCACTGCGCGCGCACAGCCTCAGGTCACTGCACATACAGCCTCAGGTCACTGCACACACAGATTCAGGTCACTGCGCACACACAGCCTAAGGTCACTGCGCGCACACAGCCTCAGGTCACTGCGCACACACAGACTCAGGTCACTGCATACACACAGCCTCAGGTCACTGCGCGCGCGCAGCCTCAGGTCACTGCGCACACACAGACTCAGGTCACTGCACACACACAGCCTCAGATCACTGCGCGCACACAGCCTCAGGTCACTGCACACACACAGCATCAGGTCACTGAACACACAGCCTCAGGTCACTGTGCACACAGCCTCAGGTCACTGCGCACACAGCCTCAGGTCACTGCACACACAGCCTCAGGTCATTGCACACACACAGCCTCAGGTCACTACGCACACAGCATCAGGTCACTCCACACACAGCCTCAGGTCACTGCACACACAGCCTCAGGTCACTGCACACACACAGCCTCAGGTCACTGCGCACACAGCATCAGGTCACTCCACACACAGCCTCAGGTCACTGCACACACAGCCTCAGGTCACTGCACACACACAGCCTCAGGTCACTGCGCACACAGCATCAGGTCACTCCACACACAGCCTCAGGTCACCGCACACACAGCCTCAGGTCACTGCACACACACGGCCTCAGGTCACTACGCCCACAGCATCAGGTCACTCCACACACAGCATCAGGTCACTCCACACACAGCCTCAGGTCACTGCACACACAGCCTCAGGTCACTGCGCACACAGCATCAGGTCACTCCACACACAGCATCAGGTCACTCCACACACAGCCTCAGGTCACTGCACACACAGCCTCAGGTCACTACGCACACAGCATCAGGTCACTCCACACACAGTATCAGGTCACTCCACACACAGCCTCAGGTCACTGCACACACAGTCTCAGGTCACTGCGCACACAGCCTCAGGTCACTGCGCACACAGCCTCAGGTCACTGCACACACAGCCCCAGGTTACTGCGCAGACACAGCATCAGGTCACTGAACACACATCCTCAGGTCACTGTGCACACAGCCTCAGGTCACTGCGCACACAGCCTCAGGTCACTGCACACACAGCCTCAGGTCACTGCACACACACAGCCTCAGGTCACTGCGCACACAGCATCAGGTCACTCCACACACAGCCTCAGGTCACTGCACACACAGCCTCAGGTCACTGCACACACACAGCCTCAGGTCACTGCGCACACAGCATCAGGTCACTCCACACACAGCATCAGGTCACTGCACACACAGCCTCAGGTCACTGCACACACACAGCCTCAGGTCACTGCGCACACAGCATCAGGTCACTCCACACACAGCCTCAGGTCACCGCACACACAGCCTCAGGTCACTGCACACACACGGCCTCAGGTCACTACGCCCACAGCATCAGGTCACTCCACACACAGCATCAGGTCACTACACACACAGCCTCAGGTCACTGCACACACAGCCTCAGGTCACTGCGCACACAGCATCAGGTCACTCCACACACAGCATCAGGTCACTCCACACACAGCCTCAGGTCACTGCACACACAGCCTCAGGTCACTACGCACACAGCATCAGGTCACTCCACACACAGTATCAGGTCACTCCACACACAGCCTCAGGTCACTGCACACACAGTCTCAGGTCACTGCGCACACAGCCTCAGGTCACTGCGCACACAGCCTCAGGTCACTGCACACACAGCCCCAGGTTACTGCGCAGACACACATACTTACGGCGCGCCGTAAGTATCCAAAACACCACCGCCATTGAATTCCAGTGCGGAGGCCATAGATTTGGTAATAAATCAAGCAATCGACCGGCCTCCTTACTATAAGATAGCCAACCACAACTGATCGGATACAAATCAGAGCTGCAGTATTTCCACATCACTGCCCGGGATTGCCGGAGCCTTCTAAGCGTCGCAGCAGTCTCGCGGTAACTATGTATAGCTGCTCTGTACATTAAAATGTCGCACCAGCGCTTCATATTACTCATGTACGTGTGTATTTTTTAGTTGTAATTTTATCATATGATATAATTAAATCGGTGAAACTTGCAGCTCCAGGATAGACGGCTAAGATTGTATCCAAAGCCATAATATGTCTTATCTGAAGAACCCACATTCGTCGACGATGACCTCAGGAAATGGAGAGGAATGCGAGCATCCGGTGCTATTGGTACGTGGTACGGACTTGCATGGAAAGATATACATGCAGATACATAAATCCCTGATTCTAGTGATCAGTGATGTATGTGTGATAGACCAGTGATGGATGGATCATCAGTGTTCATCTATACCAGATCAGACATGCACTTCAAGTTGCAGTGAAAATACGGAGAAATGTGCTGGTGACCCGGGAGTGAGTGTATTGTAGTAGTGACCCGGAAGTGACCCGGGAGTGAGTGTATTGTACCCAGGAGTGACCTGGGAGTGAGTGTATTGTACCCAGGAGTGACCCGGGAGTGAGTGTATTGTACCCAGGAGTGACCCGGGAGTGAGTGTATTGTACCCAAGAGTGAGTGAGTGGTCCGGGAGAGAGTGTATTGCACCCATGAGTGACCTGGGAGTGAGTGTATTGTACCCAGGAGTGACCCGGGAGTGAGTGTATTGTACCCAGGAGTGAGTGTATTGTACCCAGGAGTGACCCGGGAGTGAGTGTATTGTACCCATGAGTGACCCGGGAGTGAGTGTATTGTACCCAGGAGTGACCCGGGAGTGAGTGTATTGTACCTAGGAGTGAGTGAGTGACCCGAGAGTGAGTGTATTGTACCCATGAGTGACCTGGGAGTGAGTATATTGTACCCAGGAGTGACCCGGGAGTGAGTGTATTGTACCCAGGAGTGACCCGGGAGTGAGTGCATTGTACCCAGGAGTGACCCGGGAGTGAGTGTATTGTACCCAGGAGTGACTCGGGAGTGAGTGTACTGTACCCAGGAGTGACCCGGAGTGAGTGTATTGTACCCAGGAGTGACCCGGGAATGAGTGTATTGTACCCATGAGTGACCAGGGAGTGAGTGTATTGTACCCAGGAGTGATCCGGGAGTGAGTGAGTGACCCGGGAGTGACCCGGGAGTGAGTGTATTGTACCCAGGAGTGACCCGGGAGTGAGTGAGTGACCCGGGAGTGACCCGGGAGTGAGTGTATTGTACCCAGGAGTGACCCGGGAGTGAGTGAGTGACCCGGGAGTGACCCGGGAGTGAGTGTATTGTACCTAGGAGTGACCCGGGAGTGAGTGTATTGTACCCAGGAGTGACCCGGGAGTGAGTGAGTGACCCGGGAGTGACCCAGGAGTGAGTGTATTGTACCCAGGAGTGACCCGGGAGTGAGTGTATTGTACCCAGGAGTGACCCGGGAGTAAGTGTATTGTACCCAGGAGTGACCGGGAGTGCGTGTATTGTACCCAGGAGTGACCCGGGAGTGAGTGTATTGTACCCAGGAGTGACCCGGGAGTGAGTGTATTGTACCCAGGAGTGACCCGGGAGTGAGTGTATTGTACCCAGGAGTGACCGGGGAGTGAGTGTATTGTACCCAAGAGTGACCCGTGAGTGAGTGTATTGTACCCAGGAGTGACCCAGGAGTGAATGTATTGTACCCAGGAGTGACCCGGGAGTGAGTGTATTGTACCCAGGAGTGACCCGGGAGTGAGTGAGTGACCTGGGAGTGAGTGTATTGTACCCATGAGTGACCAGGGAGTGAGTGTATTGTACTCAGGAGTGACCCGGGAATGAGTGTATTGTACCCAGGAGTGACCCGGGAGTGAGTGAGTGACCTGGGAGTGAGTGTATTGTGCCCATGAGTGACCCGGGAGTGAGTGTATTGTACTCAGGAGTGACCGGGAGTGAGTGTATTGTACCCAGGAGTGACTCAGGAGTGAATGTATTGTACCCAGGAGTGACCCGGGAGTGAGTGAGTGACCCAGGAGTGAGTGTATTGTACCCAGGAGTGACCCGGGAGTGAGTGTATTGTACCCAGGAGTGACCCGGGAGTAAGTGTATTGTACCCAGGAGTGACCGGGAGTGCGTGTATTGTACCCAGGAGTGACCCGGGAGTGAGTGTATTGTACCCAGGAGTGACCCGGGAGTGAGGGTATTGTACCCAGGAGTGACCCATGGGTGAGTGTATTGTACCCAGGAGTGACCCAGTAGTGAATGTATTGTACCCATGAGTGACCCGGGAGTGAGTTAGTGACCCGGGAGTGAGTGTATTGTACCCAGGAGTGACCCGGGAGGGAGTGTATTGTACCCAGGAGTGACCCGGGAGGGAGTGTATTGTACCCAGGAGTGACCCGGGAGTGAGTGTATTGTACCCAGGAGTGACCCGTGAGTGAGTGTATTGTACCCAGGAGTGACCCGAGAGTGTGTGTATTGTACCCAGGAGTGACCCAGGAGTGAATGTATTGTACCCAGGAGTGACCCGGGAGTGAGTGTATTGTACCCAGAAGTGACCCGGGAGTGTGTGTACTGTACCCAGGGGTGACCCGGGAGTGAGTGTATTGTACCCATGAGTGACACGGGAGTGCGTGTATTGTAACCAGGAGTGACCCAGGAGTGAGTGTATTGTACCCAGGAGTGACCCGGGAGTGTGTGTACTGCACCCAGGAGTGACCCGGGAGTGAGTGTATTGTACCCAGGAGTGACCCGGGAATGAGTGTATTGTACCCAGGAGTGACCTGGGAGTGAGTGTATTGTACCCATTAGTGCCCAGGGAGTGAGTGTATTGTACCCAGGAGTGACCCGGGAGTGAGTGTATTGTACCCAGGAGTGACCTGGGAGTGAGTGTATTGTACCCATGAGTGACCAGGGAGTGAGTGTATTGTATCCATGAGTGACCAGGGAGTGAGTGTATTGTACCCATGAGTGACCCGGGAGTGAGTGAGTGACCCGGGAGTGAGTGTATTGTACCCAGGAGTGACCCGGGAGTGAGTGTACTGTACCCAGGAGTGACCCGGGAGTGAGTGTATTGTACCCAGGAGTGACCCGGGAATGAGTGTATTGTACCCATGAGTGACCAGGGAGTGAGTGTATTGTACCCAGGAGTGACCCGGGAGTGGGTGTATTGTACCCATGAGTGACCCGGGAGTGAGTGAGTGACCCGGGAGTGAGTGTATTGTACCCAGGAGTGACCCGGGAGTGAGTGTACTGTACCCAGGAGTGACCCGGGAATGAGTGTATTGTACCCATGAGTGACCAGAGAGTGAGTGTATTGTACCCAGGAGTGACCTGGGAGTGAGTGTATTGTACCCAGGAGTGACCCGGGAGTGAGTGTATTGTACCCATGAGTGACCCGGGAGTGAGTGTATTGTACCCAGGAGTGACCCGAGAGTAAGTGTATTGTACCCAGGAGTGACCCGGGAGTGAGTGAGTGACCCGGTAGTGAGTGTATTGTACCCAGGAGTGACCCGGGAGTGAGTGTATTGTACCCAGGAGTGACCCGAGAGTGAGTGTATTGTACCCAGGAGTGATCGGCTGAAGTGAGTGATATAT